>CAUYQV010057876.1:0-17171 GCA_963574575.1 Galagoides demidoff
ATGCACTTCTGGGGTACAGTGTGGGGTTTTCACATGCAATCCGAAATACTTCCATCAAACTGATCAACACAGCCTTCATGTCATTTTCTCAGTTATTGTTTTAAAACGTTCTGATTCTACTCTTAGAGAGATTCACTTGTACTCCTGTAAGATAAAACCCAAAAATGGTCCCTCCAATCCCCCCTCCACCCATTCCCCCCCTCCCTTCTCCCTCCCCCCTCGCCACACTGTCTTAAGGGCTGTATGGTGAGTCTCAACACCAGGAAGAATGATTCCTCCCATTTCCTTCTTCTTTTTAAAAATTGTTCCATCTGTGTCCAGTTCCATATACATTTTT
Organism: Galagoides demidoff; assembly: GCA_963574575.1. Classification (NCBI taxonomy): domain Eukaryota; kingdom Metazoa; phylum Chordata; class Mammalia; order Primates; family Galagidae; genus Galagoides; species Galagoides demidoff. The sequence goes on from CAUYQV010057876.1 coordinate 338, forward strand.
AAAGACGTTTTTCTAGAAGCTTAGTAATATTTTGATAGGCATTGCATGAAACCTATAAATCAATTTGAGGATCCTTGACATCTTTGCAATATCGAACCTTCCAATCCAGGAATATGGTGTATCTTTCCAAATGCTTAGATCATCTTTGATTTCTTTCCTCGGCGTTTTATAATTCTCAGCATACAGATACTGTACTTGTCTTGTTAATTTATACTTCAGCATTGTGTTCTCCTTGAAGCAATTGTAAATGGTGTCGTATTTTTTATTTTTGTTTCTACTTGGTCATTGTCATTATATATAAATGGAATTAATTTTTGTGCATTGATTGTATATTCCATATTATTGAAATTATTTATTAATTCTAAGCATCATTTTATAGATTAGGGGGATTTCTTATGTAGTCAATTATGCCATCTACAAAGGTAGATAGTTTTATTTTCTTTCTTCCCCCAATGTATATGCCTTTTTCTTCTTGCTTTAATGCCGCAGTTGAAACTTCCAATACCATGTTGAACAAGAGTGTAAGAGAACACATCTTTGCCTTTTACAAGTTTTAGAGAAACACCATTTAGTCTTTCACTATTAACATCTTAGCTACTGGTTCGTGTAGATGTTCTTTATCAGGCTGAGGAATTTACCCTCTATTTCCTATTCCTGTTCCTTATTTTTCTGAGAGTTTTTTATTATGAACAAGCCTTGAGTTTTGTCTGATGTTTTCCTGTGTGTCAATTCATAGAGTCATATTGTTTTTCTTCCTTAGCAAGTTGATGTGACAAATCTCATTGATTGATTTTTGAATACTGCACACCTGGAATAAAGCCTTCCTGTTTTAAGGACATTATTCTAACTGAGGTCCCTTTATAGGTGCTCCATCACTTCCCACTAGCTGTTCTGAAGATTGTTTCTTTTTCTATCTTTAGTTTTCAAAATTTTAATAATGATGAGTACTGGGGTGAGTTTCTTTGAGTATATCTTACTTGGGATTTGATTAGCTTTTTGAATCTGTAGATTTGTATCTTTCACCAAATTTGGAGAGTTTTCAGACATGATTTTTTCAAATACTTTTTTATTACCACTCTTTTTCTTTTCTTCTGGAACTCTGATAATATAAAAACTAAATATTTTGTGTCTCTGAGACTCTGTCCACTTTTTAAAATTTCTGTCTATAATCTATTTCTTGTCTGGACTAAATAAATTCTATTGATTTGTCTTCCAGTTTGCCAATTCTATCTTTTGTTGTGTCCATTCTATACTATCGAGAACTTCCAGTGAGCTTTTAAAAGTTTTGGTTATTGTATTGTTGAGTTCTGTAATTTCCATTTGGTTCTTTTTTATAACTTTCATTTATTTGTTAAGAATTTATATTTTTAAATTTCTTTTGAGGGGATTTGTAATTAATTATCAAGACAGTTTGTGATAGCTGCTTTAAGCCCTTGCTGGATACCTTTAATGTCTGATTTGTGTTGGTACCAGCTCCCCTTGATTATCTTTTCTCATTCAAACTGTGATTTTCCTAGTTCTCCATATGGTAGTTTTTAATTTTATCCTGAATGTTTTGATTTTTATGTTAGGAAAATATTCTAGTTACAGCTTCTTTTAGCAGTAATTTCTCCTCCTCTTTAAGTCTGGTCTACTTTTGCTTTCCAGTGGCAGTTCAGTTTTCAGAGTCCTGATGGTGCTGTTCTGTCTGCCTCACTCTGCTGTGGCCTTCTCAATCTCCGAAGGAGGAGAAGAAGTCACTTCTCTGGGCTTCCTGCTGTCATTAGGTGACCTTCTAAGGCTGAGGCTGAAGATTCTGGGTCTGGTTTCCTTATGCCACAGGGTGGAGAGCAGGGGAGCACCTGCCATGTCCTGTCTGCTTGTAGATGGGGGCTTTCCAGTTGCATTGCTGGTGGGCCAGATACCACACAGGGGCACCACTTGTGAGCTGGGGGTTGGGGCTCTGCATGGGCTATTCCTTGTAGAGTTTCTCCTTTCTTAGACATTTGACCAGAGAAAGAAGCTCTTTCCTTTCTTTGTTCTTTGCTCCATCCTTTCCCACCCTCCTTCCCTCTATTCCTCTTTTTCTTTCCTTTCTTTCTTTTTCTATGACTGTTGTTGGTTTGGGGCTGCAGGCTTGTCTGGAATCCAGTTTGGAAGGTGTGTAGTAGAACAAAAGAGAACCCAGGGGCCTCACCAAGTTGTTGACCCTCCTAGCCAGGCTGTCTTCTGTCTAGCTATCTTTCAGAGGTTTTTTATTGTTGTATGTTTAATAATTGCCAAGATATTTAGTTACACCTAGAGGAAAGGAACAGTGGAAAAGGAGCTGCACATGTAGCTCCATCTTTATATGTGAACCGGATGTTGGTCAAATCCATTAAAGGAGATTTATTGATTATCCACATTATTGTGTGAGGCATTGAGTTTATTAGGTGCCAGGGCAATGCTGGAAGCCACAGAATTAAAGCTGAGAGGACCTAAAAGAGAAACAGACAATTTTAAGATGATAAGATAATAACAGCAAACATGTATTGAGTGCTTATTCTGTTAAGCATTTTATTAAGCACTTTTGTGGGGTGATCTTATTTGTTCCTTAAAGCAGACATTATTTCAAGAAGATTCTATAAGGGAACTTTTCTTTAAGGAGATTCATAACTTGCCTAAAGGCAAATTCCTGCAAACTGTGGATTCAGGATTCAAATCCAGGTCTCAGCTCAGCTTCAGTCTTACCCATTCCTCATAGACTCAGGTATCAATGGGAGAATGTTCCCATCCTGTAAGGCAAGGTATAGAAAAGCTGCATGTCCTTGGGCAATTCATAACCTTTTTGAGCCTTTTTTCTTACCTATAAATGTGGTTAATATCAATTTCATAGTATTGTTGTCAAGCTTTTAAAACAGTGGTTCTCAACCTTCCTAATGCTGCGAGTCTTTAATATAGTTCCTGTGGGTCACAATAGGAACTTTTTAAAACTGCTGTCTTAAAAAGCCTACCTTGTAAGCTGTCAGGAGGGGCAGGAAGGAATGTAAGCCCACAGAGAGCCACACTGGAGAGGCTACAAGGGTAGGTTTCTCTTCAGCTGCTCCTAAGGAGCATGGGCTTGGGTGATGTCAGGGGATGAGGGGACAGGCTCTGCAGGTAGATGGGAAATTTCAATTCAAATTATAGTATTTTGTTGTTGCTTCTGTTTACTTCTCAAGGAAATCCACTTTTAATATATATGACTCTAAATTAGTCTAACCTTATTAGACAAAGCCTTTCAGAGTATTTCCTCAATTATCCTCCTTTATCTCCATTACCTAGTAACAATGCCCACTCCATTTTTCTTTTCCTCCCTCCCTCCCTTCCTTCCTTCCTTCCCTCCTCCCTTCCTACTTCCTTCCTTCCTTCCTCCCAGCCTCTCTTCTTTCTTTTCCTTGAATTTACAGTTAATATGAGGGTATATACAACTGGGATACATTATTTGCATTTGTAAAGCAAAGTCTAAGTTGTAGTTATGTCCCTCACTCTGGAAGTGTGCCATACACCAAACACAAACGTATATGGACTCTCATTACTAGAATCTGAGAACAATTTCTCAGACTTTAAATAGTCGAGTAATGGTTTATTTGAGTATTTAACATCATTACACATGCCCTTCTGCAATGTCTAAATACAAGAGAAAAACACCATCATTTACAAAAGGAAACACAGACAGCCTGACCAGGTACAGGCTTAGCACCATTAGTTAATAGCTGATATTTACTGATACTAAGTGCAGAAGGTTTCTGGTGTTTTATAGGCCAGCAAAGAGCAAATGCTGATTTTAGGAAAGAACAGCAGCATTATAAGTGAAGTTTCTCCCGGGCTGGAAAAGTACAAGAGCGTGTCATCAAAATATCAATTTGCACCCTTCTGTAGAAACCAGTGCTGCTCAGCAAGCTGGTGAAAGGAGCAACTCATACAAGACCAATCAAGTATTTCACTCCATGAAGAGTGGAAATCTCCCGCATTTCTGTGAATGCTGATGGTCAGCAGGAACGTTTCAAAATCAATACAAATGAGAGCATAGGTGAACATTTTACAGCAACAGCATGACCCTTGCGGAAAGTAAAAATATAGACCAGAATATCTTATGACAAAGTATTTTTCCTAAATTGTGATTTTAAACACAATAAAAATGTATGGATGACAATACAGCATTCTTCAATGCATAACCAGTAAATCTTCAAATAACTCCAAGGAAGATGTATTTAATGATTTTTATTGTGCATATATGTGTGTGTTTTCCATTAAAATAACCCTCCTGTGATGAGAGTGATGAGAGAATATGATACTTTTGTGGATTTGGGATAACCAGGATGAAAGGTGGTGCCAGAGGAGAGGAAGCGGCAACCCAGCTGTCTGAGAAACGGCAGATCTTGCAGAGCTCAGGGTGGCAGGGGACCACTTCTCACCTTCCTGCAGCTGATTCCTGGCAGAGGCAGACTCCACCCTTTCTTTACAAATCAAATCCACAATTAATGCTGTGTAGCACGTGCACCAGTAATGGACAATGTGGGGACGGACATGAGGTGTGAAGCAGAATGAGGAGTGGCTGGCAGGTGGGGCTTGCCAGAGGAGGAAGCAAGAAGGAGGAGTGGCCCATAGATCATTTGGTTGCGGGAGGACCCCTTCCCTGGGGGATGGGGATGCAAGGGACATTCAGTGTCAGGCCAGCCCTGACTCTGTTCCTTCTGTTAGAGGACCCTCTTCAGGTTGGAGATTTGGGGTAGCAGACCACAAAATGCCTGGTGGCTTGGAGAATCTTGTATGATTTCATCACCCTCACAGTTCTCATAGCACATTGGAAGTTAGGATATGAATGTTCCCACCCCACCTCCCATCCTCTCAATGAACTATCTGAGCAAAGACTTAAAAAAAGAAAGAAAACCTGTCTTGATCCTGCCGAGAACTTTTCATTCAGTGATACTTGGTAGGAGCTCTGTTTCCTTTTTGTTGGTGAAGTCCTAGCTTCTAAGGACTTTTCAGTTTGATGTAGTTCTGTTACTGCCCAACTGCATCCCTTACAGTCTGCGCAGTTAGAGGTCAATATACTGAGACAGTAGAAGTTGCAGCAGAGAAAGTTTAGTAGTGAAAGATGCCCAGAGAGGATAAGGGAGAAATCTCTCAGACCTACCTCCTTGGGAATTTTGGGCTTAAAGATTTTGAAAGGTGGCTTAGTGAACAAGGGCTAGGATTTGGTCAGGTGATTGGCGGGGGACGAGTCCCGTAGGGCTGGGAAGCAGAAATTGTCCTCCCGGTACACAGGCTTTTTTGGGTAGGGGGTGGAAGGTCTTGTTGGATCAGGTTTCAAGTTGGATCTTGTGGCCACTGATAGACTGACAACAGTTGCCCCAGTGCAAAGTCTGGAAGATAGCTCCAAGACCAGTCTTAGGTCTTATGATAGTGATGTTATCTGTAGAAGCAATTGGAGAAGATACAATCTTGCTGCTGCAGAGGCTGTATGATATTTAGGCAGTTACAAGTAGGCAAGTTAGGGAACAATGGCTGGTGAACTGTAGCTATGTGTACACATCTGTAGAAATCAGACTTTTATCACAGTTTCTGTCTTCTAGTCTTAACATTATTTTAACACAGATAGTTTCATTTCCATGTTCAGTAGCAAGAACTCTGAAAGCACAAATTGGTGAAACATGCATATTCTGTTTCCCTTGTCCTTTTTATTCCCCAAAGAAGGTGATAATGGTCCCCAAGCCCAAGTGCTAACTAAATGGAAATCTGCCATGTAAAAGGTATATCTAGCACCTGGAAGAAAATGGTGGTCTTGAATTAAAGTTGGATGGGAAAGGCAGGAATAGAACTGCACTTTGCAAGTTGCACATGTCCCTGGGTCCCTCAGTGAAGGGACCTCTGGTGAATGGTGAGTGTAGGAAATCTGTGTTGGGGCAGGTGGGAAAGTGAGTGGGGCACAAGGAAGCTCTGTCCCCATCAGCACCACACACAGAAGTTTCCTACCCAAAGTACAGCTGGAAGGGAGGATGGGCACTGCAGCGGAGGTGGGAAGCAGAGGCCAGAACATTGGCTGGGGGCTCACCCGCAGAAAGACAGGCTTTCTTACCTTGCATTTTGGCTATTCCCTTGCTAGACTGGTATGCTGTGCCAGGAGACAGTAGACAGTTTGATAGCATGCTTCTTTTCATTGATTTGTGCTTCTATTTTTCTTTTAACTTCTCTCTCAGGGGGACTTATGGATTAAGAGAAAGTCTAGTAACCTCTTTCCAGAAATACAGAATCAGAATGAAAAATAAGAATAATTAAGTACCAGCGAAGGGTATCAAATTATAACTGGGTATTGTATTTAAAACACCACATTCAATAGTATAGTTTTCATATGTTACACTTAATTGTTTTAATAAATGAAAAATTTCTCTGAGTTTCATTTGCATCTCAGATAACTGTTCCATAGAAATCCTAACTGAAACACTTCCTTCCCTGTACTAGCGGGATGCCTGAACTTCTGGCAAACTATCTGAGAGGGAAATAAAATGGTGGGTGATATGAAGTGTAAAGTCGGTCCCACAAAATGAGAGTAAAATCACAGGGGGAAAGGTAGTGAATACAACGGTGTTGGCTAAAATGTATGTTACCAAAACAAATGAAATCCCCTTGGTTTTGTTTTGTAGTTTTCAGATGTTGCATGGAACTGAGAGAAATCCTCTCAAATGCATTCAGATTTCAATTGAAAGTGAGGTATTTTGGGTGATTTTTGCATTAATTTTATTTTTAAATTTACTTTTAAACTTTATCGTTTTTATCAAGTATGCTTTTTACTAGCCAGGTAGCTGGGGTGTGAGTTTGGTTCCTTAGTACTTATGAAACAAATGTAAACAAATCAACCTTGGGAAAGGCAGGAATAGAACTGCATAGTGTTTAGTGGGAAACACTAAAGGTAAATCCATCCAAGGATACTGAATTGTAAATATAGGAAAAATTATATATAAATAACCAAATCCTGGGGCCCATGGCAGATAATTAAGGCAGGAATCCCAGAACAGGAAGGGAGAAGCCAAGGTTGATGGTGCCAATGTCTGCATGCTGGCTGTAATGGCAGTACTTTGTGTATAGAGTTTAATACAGTCCTAGAGTGTCCCAATGTTACAGAGGACAGAAATGAACTGTTAGGCTGCATGGTTAATAAATATCATAGCTGGATTTGAACCACTGTATCTTTAGCACCAAAGCCTATGCTATTTCTAGTACACTAGGTGAAAATAAGTAGAAGTCAGAGGCCGGTAAGGAAAGTTGTGGGAAAGCTACCTTGACCACTGGTGCCTCCGTGTGAGCCTGTGTGTGATTCGACTTCCTACACCTATGGATATGTAAAGAATGGGTAGGTTGGACTAGCCTAATGGGTTGTGGGTGGGGTCCATAAAAAGCTGTGGAACCCTGTAGGGTGGAGGACCTGCTCTCTGACACAAATCAGAGTAAAAGCAAGAGCCTACCAATTCTTCAAATCAAATCTGTGTCCCTGTGGAGATCTGTCTGATCTTCGGCATGATGGGTATCTCCTTGGGAAGACCCTCACCTCTCCAGACACTGGGATGAAGCTGCAGTGGTCAGTGAGACATGATGGCTCCTACCCATTCTCTCAGTGATGTCTGGCTTCAGAAGAGGCATCCAGCTGGCATTTGCATTTCACACAGGGTCACCTTTGTCAGCTGGAGGTCCACCTTCATTCCCACGGCTAATGACCATGAAGACCAGCTGGAACCTGCTGGTGACCTGGGAAACATACTGCTTTTTTTTCTTTTTTTTAAATTCTGGGGGAAAAAACCTTGAAAATCTAAATACAATTCTCCCCTCTGTGGTATGTGATACAGACCACGGCCATTTACTTTCCTCAGTGCTTCAGTGAGTCTCCTCGGGCATTACTGCGTTCAGCTGCTGAACTTCTTTCTTGGTTGCTCGGTATGTGAGTCCCCATGTGCTCAGCCTCGGCAGTCACACAGAGCCTCCCAACAACCAGCCCCTGCATGGAGTCCTCAGTGTTCAGCCTCAACAGTCACACAGAGCCTCCCTCCAGCCCCTGCACAGAGTCCTCATTCTTCCAGAGAATTTGGGTGCAAAGACCCAGAGCTATTCATCCTAAACGCCCTTAAAACTGCAAGAAGAAAACATTAAAAACTGCCAATTAGTACGTGACAATCACTGTGGGTCTATTTACTCTCAGATACAGAAAGTACTTAATGGGGAATTGTTTCTCCTTTGTTAATCACATTCATACTTACTTAGTTTTTAAATGGTCAGGAACCAAAATTGAAAGTTCTTGTAACCTCCACATCCACACTCTACCTCTGCGTTAAAGTTGTCTTGTCTTAATTCTTCTACAAAATTGTAAGTGAATTGGGAACAAAGGCCCTTTATCCCATCTGAAGCAAGTTTCTTAGACAAATTATCTTACCATTGTTAAAGGAAAATATTATTCAATCACACTTGCACAGTGAGGGAGACTTCATTCACTACTGTCACAATAGGTATAGGGGCCACCGCGGTGGTACTTGGCAGCAGTGAAGAGGTCGAGCTCAACTCCAATACAACACGGCAAGTGGGTATTTATCACCAAGTACCAAGGTGAGGGCTCCAGGGGTGGAAAAGATGAAAAGGCAACATTGGGATTAAGGGGGATTCTGAAATTGACTGAACAGAATTCCCTTCTCGCTGAGATGAGCCATCCCCTGAGGCATGGTGAAGAATAAGGGACCTTCCCAGACATCCAGGGGGTCAGAAATGGAAAGTGGAAGTTAAGCAAATTTCTATTGGTCAAAGGGAAAGAGAATGGCTCTTCTTTCCTTGAACAAGATACTTTGCTTAGCCAAATTTAGTCATGTTCCTGAACCTTCTCCTAGGCCCATCCATACACCTACTTGTAAAACCCCATTTTAACGAGAACCCTGCTAAGTCAGTGTAGAGAGAATCCCTATCCTTGATATCTGGTCACCCTCCCTACCCTTCTCCATGCCCCAGGTGCCATCTGATCAACCTGGCCTGTCCTCACCAAGACTGGTTATGTTGGTTTAGCCAGCATCCCTCCCCAACTCCATCTCTGACCCCCACCCTGCTGCCGGCTAACAGTCCCTTCCTGCCCATGCCATACTTGGGAAACAACCCACTTCTACACTGAGGTCTCTCTCCCCTATTGAGATAGTCCTCTACAAAATCTGTTTTAACTTCTTTAACTATTGCCTAGCTCTGGTTTTTCATTTATACCAGTGGTGGCTGGTTCTCAACCTTCCTAATGCCGCGACCCTTTAATATAGTTCTTCCTGTTGTGGTGACCCCCAACCATAAAATTATTTTCATCGCTACTTCATAACTATAATTTCGCTACTGTTTGAATCATAATTAAATATCTGATATGCAGGATGTATTTTAATTATTACAAAGGGGTCACAACCCACGGGTTGAGAACCCCTGCTTTATACCATCATAAACACCCCCAACACACACACACACACACACACACACACACACACACACACACACACGCATATACACACACCCCAACTAGTTTAATAATGGGTATCTTAGTTTAGGCTGTTTATAAACAACAGAGGCCTGAGGTCTGAGACCACCATACCCTTATGATTGGGTCTGGTGAGGTCCCTCTCCCAGGACGTGAACAGACAACTTCTTGTTTTATCCTTAGGGAGAACTAGCTCCCAGGCGTCTTCTGATAAGGACTCTGATCCCTGATGACCTAATCACCTCCTAGAGCCCCTCCCCCCTCAAAGGCCATCACATCACATTTCAGATATGAATTTTGGAAGGACACAAACCTTTAGTCCACAACAGGGATGAAAAACCAATAAGTATTATTTCTGGCAACAACTGTTCCATGCAAATTATCAGGAGAAAGTGTTACTTTTCTCAATTTGGTTGCAGCCCACCTGTCTGTACTGAAATTCCCCCTCACTTTTTGCCTCCCCTCTCAGGTATCAAATTTATGGGGTTACTCTGACCAAGAGAGAGAAGCACATTAACTCTTGCATTACATAGTGTTGCTATAGGGTGATAGTGGCTTCACGGCTCCATAAGGGCAAAATAATTTACTGTTTTCTTATTGAAACAAAGCTTTAATGAAGCATTAAAATAACTTGTTTATTTTTCATTTGCGTTAAATGGAAATATTAATGTGCTATATGCTTCTGAGTTACAAATCAACAGATTTTATATTTAGAAATTACCCACCTGTGTTCATTCACTGGTTCCTATTTAAAGGAATTTTAAAAATTGCTAAACCACATGGCTCAGAGGCACTACTATACAAAGAGCAGCTGAGTAATTATCCAGGAACAATAGCTTTCACACCAACTGTCTTTCTGGATTTGAGAAAAGAGTGAAAATTCAAAGAGAGGCCAATCTGTAAAAGTGCAGTAAATCACAAATGCCAGGCGTCTCCTCTTAGTCGTTTGCATAGGCAATAACCATAATTAAAGGAAATTTCATGAATAAAATTGCATCTTCTCATTATGATTTCAAATTATGATGGAAAATTACCTCTGATTGATTTAAAATATAAGTGAAGTTTTGTGTATCATTCACCTTACTCTAGTCCCTTGGTACAGGCAATCTTAAAAGATAATTGACAAGGGCAGCTGAATACTTCTAGCCTTAGGATATTTTTTTTCTTCTAATGTGAATGGAAGCCAATTCTCTACTTCTTTAAATTTTTGTATGAGATGGTGTTTTCTTAATTAAGAAAAAGTCGAAGTCACAGAATACTCAGAGCTAATAGGGAAATTAGGATTCTGTTCCTTCTCATTTTGAGGAACAGGAGTTTGAGGTTAGTGGCCCATCCAGGGTTATCATAGACTCAGATTTCACAACCAGGAGTCCGTCCCAAATGCTCTCCACTGTGTAAGCACTTTGGGAATCTGAAGAAATAGATACTTATGCCTGCTCAGTTCTGATGCCTCTGCCCTCATTTGAGTTCTCATCATCTGTTAGAGTTGAGACAAAGTTCATATTCAGTCCTCTATTGTATGTGGCACCATGCCAATAGCACTGTTGAAAATTGTGTTGCTTTGTTAGCAAAAAAATGAACTATCATTACATACCAAGACTCTCTTTAAGGAAAACTACTTTAGTGATGCATTTCAATACTCAACAAATGTTTAAGATAATGAATCTGTCAGTTTCTTAAAGGTGTTTGTGAAAGAGAATGAAAAGGTCTGCTTCTATTTCTCTACCTCAGTGCATTCTCCACAGTTTCCAACTGTCTTTTCAAGATATGTATCTAGATATGCCATTTGCCCTCTGGACCCCACCCCATTTCAATGGATGAACTCTAAAGACCTCAGGATGATATATCAGCAAGGACCCTCATAATTAGGTGCCAACATTCTGCACAGAAGCATAGACTGGATTTGGAAGTCCAAGATCAAGGTGTCAGGAGGTTTGGTTTCCCCTGGTGCCGTTACCCTGGCTCATAGATGGTGCCTTTACCCCATGTCCTCACTTGGTCTCTCTGTGCACATCCTTGACATCTCCCCATGCATCCAAAAATTTCCTTTCCTTATAAGAACACCAGCCACTTTGGATTTGGATCTGCCCTAATTGGCTCATTTTAATTTCATTACCTTTTTAAATGCCATAACTCCAAATACAGTCACATTCTGAAGTATTGGGGGATACATCTTCTGCATGTGAATCTGATGAAATGGAATAATTTAGTCCATCACAGGTGGATCACCTGGAAACCATTCTGATCTCTATCCACAATCCTCTTCCCTTTCTACTATGCTGGCCTTAGTTCTGAGGCAAACCCAATTATCAGTGGGTCTAAGTATTGATAGTCCTAAAAGATACATGGTGGCAGTTGACCCCAATAGTTTTAGGTTTAAGTTGGTCCCAATTTGAATAGAGTTGACTTTTCATACACCATTTCTCCACATTCTGTTTTACCTGATTTCATCTTAGAAGAGCACAAAATTCTTTTCTCTAAGATCCTGTGAAATAAACTATGCCTTATTCACTGACTGTGGATTGAAGTTGATCACTTGCAGCCTTAGGAGTCTCAGAGAGTGTCCTCAAAATGACCATGAGCCCAGACCATAGGTGCATCAACCTTTCTAAAGCCATAACATCTAAGTTTGACTTGTCTATAGTGACGTTCATTCGTATGCATTTCCAGCTCTCTGGTTGCACTCTGAATCTGATATTCTGGCAGATTATCTTATGGTTGGATTTTGAGTTATTTATGCATTTGAAATTGTCATTCAATATTGACCAAGTATATTTTGTTTAACATGGAATCTGGTAATAACCCAGTTATCGGTTAAATGTTTTTGTAGGAAAAAAAGTATAAAGACTATAAATATTAATAAATACATTATCTCAGCCCCATTGGCTGTTCCCATTCTCTGAATAATTCCTCTCCATTTCTAATCCAGCATCAGTTAGAGGGCTTGGGGATCATGAAGAAGATAATTACAGAAAATCAGCATTTATTTCCAGTGTTCTATATCAAGATGCAATGTGCTAAGAAAACACAATGAGAAAATGTGCTGCTGCTTCATTTGTAAAACAAACAGAAGTTCATTTACATTCGTTCTCCAAACATCTGAATTCTCAACACAAATGACAAGACTCTTATCCCATTAGAAAAACAAGTATAGCTTCACTAATGATTAGAATTATAATTGGGTAAAATACTTAATATATATTTACCAATATAAGAAGTTAGAAAATATGACATAATACACATTACTCATGAATTCGTTTTCAAAATTAATTCATTCTAGAACAAGCAATAGTCAGTAATTACAATTAAGTAAATGACACTCAAATAATATAATTTCATGTGATAATATCTTCCCAAGAAACAAATAAAATTTGAATAGCAAAAATAACCTAAGGTAAATGAATAAAAAGTCTATTTTTTAAAGTGTTAGAGTAATTAGCTATGATCAATTGACTGAAATTACCATGTTTTTCTCAAGCTGGAAGTTACTACTGCATAGATAAGTGACTTCGTAACTAAATGGAAACTGGATAAATTCCAAACGACAGGCTTTTAATTTGTGTTATTTAATTCACAGCTTCAAAATTTTGCAAAGGAACAAATGAAAATTACATTTTGTACATAATAAAATGAATGTCACTTTTATTTTAGTTTGTCATGGAAATATTGCCTTTACTGCAAAAATCATTTATTCATCTTAAAGTAAAATTGGGGAGTATACAGGGGTTACCTACAAGTCATAGAATATAACTGTCTTAGAATTTTACGTGCTATCAATTAAACATTTTTACTTAACTGAGAAATAAACATGAACATAATATACTTCATTTTCACGGTGTTCTAATGGTCTGAAGGTAGAACTTGGAGGCACTCAGGGAAGAAAATTAGTTGAGAATGGATATTTGAACTCTATTCCCTCGCTTCCTTACTACTATCATCAAGCTTTTTAAAAATAGCTCTTTTAGCCTGATTTTCCCCATGTGCTTTAAACATGGTATAAACTTGTTGACTTTACTAGAATTCTATATGCAGAGATCAGAAGTGGTGTCTCTAGCACAAGTTCTGCCATATTCTACAAAGGAAAAATGTCTTTGCCACAAAGTAATATAATTTTAGAGTCAGAAGGAAACTTTTAACTTAAAAGAAAGTTGGCTTAATATCCCAGTCATGTGCTGATTTAGTCATCAAATTTGTATTAAGGACCCACCAGGTGTGGTGCTGAGCGTTGGGACTACAGAGGTGAATAGAATGACCGTCAGTATCTGGGAAGCTCTAGCAAACCCACAGAATCAGGCTTTAAGGAGGTACCATTCCCAGGAATAGAACCAACCCTGTACTTCAGGATGACTGAACTTGCACCTCCTAAAGCTACGCTTGGTGCTCCAACTTACCCGAGATGGGGGTGGGACCCGAAGCTGCAAATGGGTGTGGCCAGACCCCTTGTGGTTGGAGGGCGTGGTTGGGGTATGTGATCAGGACCCTTAGATTTGCTGAATTTACTATATTAAATGAGAACCTTCTTCTTGGGCATAACATCTGCTGTTATGCCTATGAAATATGCCATTCATAGTTCAAACAGTGAATATCCTAAATAGTGCCCCTTAGTGCCCCCTCTGCCCTGCACAGCAACTCCTGGCCACTCCTGGGCCACTGATTAGGAGTCCCTTTTCTTTGAACTGTTCATAGTTTTCTTTCACAGACTTTTGTCCCACAAGACACAAATCCTGGTTTACATTACTGCCTCCCTTAATCTCCACTGAATCCCGTTCCTGGCCGTTCTACTTCTCTCTGTTCTCCAGGGCCCTGGCGTCTCATCCAGCCTCATGGCCACTGTGGGCCACCTCACGGGCCCCTGTCACACTTCCTCCTTGCCTTACTTCACCTTGTACTCTGGCTCCCTCACAGTTTACACCACATGCCATAAGGTGCAAGTTCAGTCATCCCGGAGTACAGGGTTGGTTCTATTCCTTCCTCCTTAAAGCCCGATTCTGTAATAAAGCCAGATTATTAACCATCAGTCAGTCTGAAGAATAAAATAAGTCTAGTCATTTTATCGATTTCAACATTACACTCTGTGTAGAGGGTACACTTTCCAGGGGCCTGTACCTGATGCCAAACAATACAGTCCATGTACTGTCCAAGAATAAAATGTCAAGAAATGGAGTTTTAAAGATCTAATTGGTTGGCTCAGCACCTGTGGCTCAATCGGCTAAGGCACCAGCCACGTACACTTGGGTGGTGGGTTCGAATCCCCAGCCCGGGCCGCCAAACAACAATGATGGCTACAACCGAAAAATGGCTGGGCATTGTGGCAGGCGCCTGTGGTCTCAGCTACTTGGGAGGTGGAGGCAGGAGACTCACTTGAGCCCAGGAGTTGGAGGTTACTGTGAGCTGTGGTGCCATGGCACTCTACCCAGGAGGATAGCTTGAGGCTCCATCTCAAAAAAAAAAAAAATAGATCTAATTGGTTTTTATTAGTGATTCACGAATTGGGTGAAATTCCATCTGTAAAAGACAAGGGGGTTCTACCCTGGGTGAGCAGAGGGGGGGAGCTTTATAGGCAGCAAAGACTGAAGAAAGCAGGAACCAGGGACAGAAAGTGTGTTGGTCACTTTAAGTCTCCTTTAAGGGTTAGACTGCAGGGCACTTGGGGGCTTTCTGATCTTGCAGGCTCAGGTTCACTGGGCCCCCTTTAATAGGTTTTGTGAATCTCCTGGGCTTTTGTTTATTTGTTTGTTTTATTTTTAAACTGGCTTGTTTTTAACATTATTCTGATTATGTGACACCTAGCAGGATTGACTGCATTCTGAGAGAATGGTCTGTTGGGGCTTAATACAGGAGCTTAGTCCAAAACAATGGCCTTCTGGAAATTTTATTTGACAAATTCCTCCTTTGATGGGGCTCCCAGCCTATGTACTGAGAAACCTGATTAAAATGTATGACATTAGCACTATCCCCAGTTGCAGGACAGCTGGGTTGTCCTTATCTTAGCATGGAACTCTTAAGTCAGTGTCAGGCTTATGGAAGAAATATTCCTCTTGTTCACTTTTTTTTTTTTTTTTGAGACACAGTCCCACTTTATTGCCCCCAGTAGAGTGTCCTGGTGTCATTGCTCACAGCAACTTCTAACTCTTTGGCTCAAGTGATTCTCTTGCCTCAGCCTCCTGAGTAGCTGGGACTAGAGGTGCCTGCCACAACGCCTGGCTATTTTTTAGAGTTGGGATCTGGCTCTAGGTCAGGCTGGTCTAGAACTTGTGAGTTCAGGAGATCTGCCCACCTCAACCTCCCAAAGTGCTGAGAGTACAGGTGTGAGCCACCATGCCCGGCTTTTCACCTTGTTTTTGTTGCTTTGATCCCAGTGAGACCACCTGGAGGCATCTGGCTGATTGCCACAAATACACGTTTAAGACCCTGGAGAGAATGCACCAAGGGGCTAACAGTGGGGACTGTTAGGAGGATGTACCAAGAGACTGAGGTGTGCTTCTTAACCAAGGCCCCTATAAGCCAAGCTGGGAGAATGGGACCAAAGACCCCACTCTTAGCAAAGGAAAGCACCTGAAGAAAAAGAGGAAAACTAAAAAGTAAGCTGAGTCAGAACAAAGAAAAGTCAGCTGGTTTACATTGAAGTTAGCCATTGCTAGCAAGCTTCTTGCCTTTTCTGAAATTCTAGCTTGTTGGGGATACAGCTTACAAAATACCCTGCTGGGTCTATGAGCACTCTGAGGAGAATAATGGTCGTAGAAGAGGCTGTGACAATGTCCTAGAAAAGATTCATCTTCTAGGACATTTCCTGCCCATTAAACAAGCAAAGCAGATACCCATTGTGGAGATTTGCATTTACCTGGGGCAGAGACAAAGGGAGTAGCTTGAGCTCTGAGATATGGGCAGAAAAGCTTATATGCCTTATAGCAGAGGAAAATCCTCTGTGGTGGTGATGGGGAAAAAAAATGCCTTCCTCCCACTGATCCCTCAGAGGAGATTAACACAGGTGGCATTTTACTCCATAGAGAACTAGCAGAGCTTAACACCTCCCTAGAAATCTGTGTGTGTGACCTCAAGCAGGAGGCTCTCTGAATACAAGGCTCATATTTCAGATTATTAAAGGCTACCCTTAAGGTTAATAACCATAACAACAATAGGAGCTGATAAGATCAATCTGAGAAACTGCTGATGTCTTTGTTCCCTCCCTCATCTCACCTTCTGGGCAAAAAAGACTTCAAAAAAATCAGAGTAGAGCAAACACTCTGGGCCATTGCCAGAATCACATAATGGGCAATGGACCCCTGAGCTCCCATTTTAAATTCTGCTCTATGTCTCTTATCTTTCTTTACTGTCATTTCTAACTCTATA
>CAUYQV010057879.1:0-77467 GCA_963574575.1 Galagoides demidoff
GCCTGTGGTCCCAGCTACTTGGGAGGCGGAGGCAGGAGACTCGCTTGAGCCCAGGAGTTGGAGGTTGCTATGAGCTGTGATGCCATGGCACTCTACCCAGGAGGATAGCTTGAGGCTCCGTCTCAAAAAAAAAAAAAAATAAAGAAAAGATCCTACGGAGTCCCTGAGTTTTTGTACAACAGAGTTTAGCTATTTTTAAAGCTTCGTTTCTCGTGTCTTTTCTCATATCTCATTCTTTTCAAGAATATCTGGACTAAGAATATCTAGATTAGTCTGCACCTGCCTCATGCTTGGAATATTGAGAACCAGAAGCAAATTGTGGTCAAACAGACCTTCCCAACCATGTCGTCATCTTTTAATTTTTAAAATTAATTTGTATTTTATAGTTTTTGATTGCATGGATAATTATATATGGTGATGTCTAGGGTTTTAGTGTACTCACCACCCAACTAGTGCACTTTGCCTCCAAAAGGTAGTTTTTCGTTTTTCACCACCTCCTTACCTCCTGGGTCTCTAGTGTCCAGAGGGATGGCCCTGTGTACCCATTGCTTAGCTACTGCTTTTAAGTGAGAACATGCAGGATCTGGTTTTCCATTCTTACTGTTACTTCTCTTAGTATAATGGCTTCAGTTCCATCCAAGTTGCTATGAAAGACATTATTTCTTCCTTTTTTATGGCATAGCATAATATTCCATGGGGTATACACACCACATTTTATCTACTGGTCATCAACAGGCAGGTGCTTCTCCCCAGATGATTTGGAAGGGTTCCTGTCTCCTTTTGATTCAAGGGACCAGAATTAACCTCACTTAATAATACCTTGTTTTATGTTATACTTTATAATTTACTCAATATTTTAATATAGTAATATCACTTGTCACTGCAACTTTGTGAAGTGGTTGAATATTGTTACTGTTCATATGAAGAAGAAAAATATAAAATTTGAGGGAGACTGGGATTTATAACTGAGTGTTTTAATCTCATTCTCTTCATTTTTGTTAAGTTTTTTAATCTGTGAATAAGATATTTTTTAATGATAAGTCATGGGTAATTAGAGAAATATAGAAAAAGTGAACTCTAAAGAAAAGCTGCTTGAAGATAGACTAATGTATTACCATAAAGAACAATGATAGTGGCTCGGCACCTGTGGCTCAAGTGGCTAAGGCGCCAGCCACATAAACCTAAGGTGGTGGGTTTGAATCCAGCCTGGGCCCGCCAAACAACAATGATGGCTGCAACTGAAAAAAAAAGCCAGGCGATGTGGTGGGCGCCTGTGGTCCCAGCAACTTGGGAGGCGGAGGAGCCCAGGAGTTGGAGGTTGCTGTGAGCCATGCTACGGCACTCTACCCAGGGGGACAGCTTGAAGCTCTGTCTCAAAAAAAAAAAAAAAAAAAAAAAAAAGCTCTTATGTCCTTTGAAACCAGTTTTGTAGAATTTTAATAATAATTTAGGTTATGATCAAGTCAATTTATTTTCATCCCATATACTTTCTAGCATTTTAAGACCTCTTTTTCAAAACTACAGTTTCTTTCAATGATAAGTCTCCAAAGAAATTCAAAGTAAGCAAAGTGTGATTTACTGTTAAGTGAAAGCTTAAGAAATGAACCCTGCGAGCTCCTTCATCAGGAGAACCTTGTCCCTTTGGTTCTGCCATGCACAACAATGGCTTAAGGCACCCTATACCTTGACACTGCTCACTACTCACAAAGAAACTTGAAAGCTTTGTTCACAGAGGCAGTGAGCTACTATTTGACTAAATATTAAACCTTTTTTCTTCCTTTTAGAACTTTAATAGTAAAAGAAAGCCTTTCACAAAGATAAAAAAAAAAAAACTATACTATGAATTATAACATCCTTCTTTCCACCAATAAAAACTTATTTCATTATACACGACTATTTGTAATGATAAAGTTTTATATAATAACGTTGATGACACTTTTCAATTATCAGACCCGGACTCCAGTCACTATGGAAGACTATCTAACAGCATTTATGGAAACTAGCACAGCAGTGAAACCAAAGACATAGGAGGAACCCAGAGAAAATGTTTAGTTTAAAATGACCTAAAACCAGCCTTCAGAATCTGCTGGTCTGTGTTCAAAAGAAAAAAAGTCACAGAAAGATGTTAGACATTTTAATTACAACTCTTAAGGAACCTAAAACTAACATTTATACTTAATTAAAAAAAAAAACTTGCTTTTTAGATATTTGCTGAAACTCTCTATATACTTTTAAACTTAAAGCAAGTAAAAGTGATTCTTCTTTGAACTGAGATTTAACTTGGTAGATAGATTCAGCAAGTCTTTTAATTTAGTTTTTATTATTTCCTGGTAAGTGAATATTTTGTCAAGTACTTTCAAACATTCTTTAATTTTTTTCCCCCAGAACTACTTCCTGCTTTTCTGTCTAACCAAATTTTATTTACTTTCCTGTTAGTAGTATGAGTTTATTATTCATTTTTGTCATTCCAATCAACATTAAGTGATCTACTTTTATTGATTCATCAATGCATGTACTCACCCAATTGTTTGTGATTCATTTATGATTATGAAGTGAAAAGTATCATCTCATTGTTTTTCTAACAAGCAATTCCTTGATTACTGGTAAATTTTAGCATTTATTCACATACATTTTTCTTTTTTTGAAAATTGACAGAAGCTATATATATATTTATAGTGTACAATATATTTTCAAATATGTATCCATTATGGAATGGCTAATTTAAACATGCATTACCTCACATACTCATCATTTTGGTGCTAAGAACATAAAATCTCTCAGCAATTTCTGAGTATACATTGTTATAACTATATTTGCCACTGTGCAACCAATTTCTCAAATTTTATTTCTGAAATAGCAAATATTTCTCACAATTCTCCCTTGGGAAAGCTGGAAAACTAAGAATTGAGAGTGGAAAAAAAGAAAAGTGAGGTGCACAACACATCACCAGGAGGATATTTTTGCAGTCTAGAGGGGAGATACCAAAAGATGAAGCCAAGTGTACGCGGGCTGGTGAGCTACACTTCCGAAAGACTTACGGTGGCTGACATCTGCAGTTGTCAACTCAGCAAAACTGAAGGCACTTTCCTGTACCCCAGAATTACCTCAGTAGTTTTCTACTACTGAGAAGAGTTATAATACTTCTGTAACATTTCTTTTTAAATTTTAGAGACAGGGTCTAGCTGTGCTGTTGAGGCTAAGGTACACCCCTCACTGCAGCCTCAAACTTCTGGGCTCAAGCAATCCTCCTATGTCAACATTCTGTGTAGCTGGGACTACAGATGTACGCCACCATACCCGGCTAATTAAAAAAAAGAGACACGGTCTCATTATGTTACCTAAGTTGGTCTTGAACTCCTGGCCTTAAGTAATCCTCCTGCCTTAGCCTCCGAAGTACTTGGGAGTACAGGCTTGAACCACTGCACCCAGCCTAACTGGACCGCTTCTGGATTCCTCTCTCTGCTTGTTATCAGTGCTGCAGCTTTGCATATCTAAGCCATGATGTGCATGTCATTCTTACATTTTAGCTTGCATTTCATTTTTTCCAGAAAGTTTTCCTGAACTCTGAACCCTTACAGTTGTGTTGGTTATCTTGAAATATGTTCTTAGAGCACCCCGTTCTTCCTCCATTGTACTTGTCATGCTATGCTATACTTGCTTAACTGTCTCATGTACCAGACAATCATCTTTGTGTGAAGCTGGATACAAAATTTTTCATTATTTTACTTTCTGGCTCTATTATTAGTATGTAGTAATTATACAATAAATGATATGAAGAACAAGTGCACACATAAATGAATAAATGCTAAGAAGGATAAATTTAACACTGATTTAAAGAAAACCCAGGCTCGGCGCCTGCGGCCCAAGCCACTAAGGCGCTGGCCACATACACCTAAGGTGGCGGGTTCGAATCCAGCCTGGACCCGCCAAACAACAATGACGGCTGCAACCAAAAAATAGCCAGGCGTTGTAGCTGTCACATCCCAGCTACTTGGGAGGCTGAGGCAGGAGACTCGCTTGAGCCCAGGAGTTGGAGGTTGCTATGAGCTGTGAAGCCACAGCACTCTACCCAGGGGGATAGCTTGAGGCTCTGTCTCAAAAAAAAAAAAAGAAGAAAACCCAGGAATGAGGCTGAGAATTGGAAAGCAACAGGCCTTCACTGCCTCCACATTACTTGTTTCAAGAAATCCTTGTAATGCACCAAGCTACAGTTAGAGTAGGGCAATGGAGAGGCTGGAGGCAAGTTCTCACTGGTTAATCACGGCTCTGAATTTTAGCAGGTGATAGGAGTGGAGAAACAAGACAGGGGTGAAGTGAGAAGAACGGGCTTGCTTCCTCTCTTATCTAAAACAAACTTGATAAGGAGGAGCTGGGTCAGGAAGGACTTC
Source organism: Galagoides demidoff (assembly GCA_963574575.1). NCBI lineage: Eukaryota > Metazoa > Chordata > Mammalia > Primates > Galagidae > Galagoides > Galagoides demidoff. The sequence goes on from CAUYQV010057879.1 coordinate 4,389, forward strand.
TTGCCATTAGCATAGATGGGTGACAGAACAATGAGAGACAGAGAAAAAATACTTGCATCTGATCACTATCAACAAAAGATATAGTAAGGAAGCTGTAATGCTACATATCTAAAAGGCAATTTATTTTATTTTTTTTGAGACAGAGCCTCAAGCTATCCCCCCTGGGTAGAGTGCCATGGCATCACAGCTCATAGCAACCTCCAACTCCTGGGCTCAAGCCAGTCTCCTGCCTCCGCCTCCCAAGTAGTTGAGACCACAGGCGCCCACCACAACGCCTGGCCATTTTTTTGGTTGCAGCCGTCATTGTTGTTTGGCGGGCCTGGGCTGGGGATTCGAACCCGCCACCTTAGGTGTACCTGGCTGGCGCCTTAGCCGGTTGAGCCACAGGCGCCGAGCCCATGGCCATTTTTTCTGACAGATCTTTTCAATCTTTAAGCATATACATTTATTTTTTCTTCCAAAGCCAAATGAACACCTTAATTTGTAACACAAAAAGATGAGCATCTTGTTGAATTCTTTTTTCTTTCCTTCTTCTTTTTTTTTTTTTTTGCAGTTTTTGGCCAGGGCTGGGTTTGAACCCACCACCTCTGGCGTATGGGGCAGGCTCCCTACTCCTTTGAGCCCCAGGCGCCACCCCACATTTCTTATGAATTCTTTTTATCTTTCAGCAGGCATCATCCTCTCCTAAGTGAGAGTTAGAATGTTCCGGATGTGCAGTCTTCACCTAGGAGAGGCAGACACTCACTGACGTCAATATACGGGTATTCACAAAGCTCATGTGCAACTAGAATAGTCGTAAATTCGGAATTGCATGCAAACTTTATGGACCCCCTGTGTAGTTAACTTGTCACAATTCTCTCCTAATTAAGGTATTTGAGACGCAAATAATCAACATTACTATGAGATGGACACTAAATTGGTTAGATATCTGATACACGTTTCACATATTAACAAATAGAAAGTAGTAAGTTCAATACAGTTTTTTGAATAAATAATACTTTACTCAAAAAAAAGTAACCGTCAATAGCCATCTAGAAAGTGAGGACATCTAGGAACTCTAAAAAGTCATAACAAACAAGATATGAGAAAGAAGATACTTTAGGCTGGGAAATTACTGATATAAATTAATAGCTCTATTCCGAGACTATATTTGGGTGCCCTCATAAGACCTATTTTTTGCATATGTTGGATACTTGCTGGATAGATGTGTAGACCTTTCCTGTGTACCAAGTTATTACAAGGGCCTGGAGCCAGAAACTCATTATACAGCTAAACTGTCATAGTCCACTGAAGACTGAGGGTCAGTTACAGATAAATCTTGGCAAATGTCTTAGAAGAATGTGTGCTTTTCTTTTTCTTATTTTTTATTTTTCCTTTATTTTCTTTCTTCCTTTACTTATTTTTTTTTTTTGTTGTTGTTGTTGTTTTGTATTCTTTGACATTTCTGATCCAAACATTTGGGGGAACGGATCAACATTATGAATGAAACTGGTTTCCTCCTATTTAAACACCAGGTAATAGGTACACGAGCTATCTTACTAATGTTATCTCTTAAGAGAAAGAGAGAGAAACAAGTATCTCGTATGCCATTTGGTCAGTCCAGAATATCCAGAAAATGTTGAGCTCTGCCATAGATGGTTAGCTTTGTAAACTTTGGCTTCCAGCACAGGCCCAGTCAATCTTTTTCTCAGTTCCTTTTTATTACTTTGTACTGCTCCCTTCAGCCCCCTGAACTTCATTCTCTCTTCCTGCTCACTTTTCATGTTATAGGGACATATTTGGTCTCAGATTTGTATTATTTCTAAGTGTTGGCTCATTGAGAATCTTGCCCTTCACAATCGGAAGTTTGGAGCGACAAAAATGATCAACATTTCTTCTCCACACTGGGCCGCATGTTCACACTCTAGGACAGATCACCTATCCAGGTATCAGTGAATTCCAGTAAAAGCTGCTTGTCACACAGATGTTATTCAGTGGGACACAGAGTAATTTCCATGCATTTGTCGTTCATAGTATCTAACAACGTAGTCTATTTATCTCAAGTGGTTTCTAAGGTATCTGCTGCTATTAAAAAAAAATGAATGACATGTATCTATGCAAAATATAAAGTATTATCATTGGTGATTGGACCATATAATCCCAATATAGCCTTGGGTTATTATAACAGCAAAAGTTTCTTTTTGGTATAGGTGTTGTGTCTTTTTTATTTTTCCTGATGAAATAAATTTTTCTTTCCCCAAGTAGGCAAACTTCATAGGGTTCACATTCATATATGATACAAAGTGTTTTACAAACATATTCTCTGAAATAGCTCTGATCAAATGCAATTCAAGCCTTGTCTCTTTCACCCTGTATTTTCCTTTCTAAAGGTAAACAACAGTGAACACCAAGAGGAGAGAAGATGTCTTCTGGCTTTAAGATCAATACTCTATGTTGGCAAAAGCCATGACCTAATATGAATTATTTAAACATAAGTTTCCCTTTGAGAAATGTGCATGAAGCTACGTAGTTCCATTTAGTCAACAGCAGCAACAATCACTGTCCACCCGGGGGCGGGGGGTGGGGAGCAGGTGGGCCACGCACCTTAGATGGATAGAGACATTGGCTAAATGGTGAGGCTAAGACTGGAACTTGCAAATGCCCCTGTTTTGGGAGTATTTGAATAATAAAACATGTGTAACATTATATCAAACATTTTTACCTTCCTTTATCCATGAAGATATTGAATTTCTGTCTCCGGGGTTACTTTAGGGTGTATTAGTAAGTTGGAATGTAACACTCATTCTAATAAGTAAAGCCAGTCTTTTTTGTTGTTGTTGTGTTCGGTTTTTTTTAAGTGTCGAATGAAGAACCCGCAGGAGCACATTGTATATGACGCTGGGTCAATGGCTGGGCAGAATTTTTAAAGTGTTCAATGAACATTATCCCTACAATATAGAAAGGCGTCCTTTCAAATCAAGACCAAGAGAACCTGGGCTCAGCTACCAAAATAGTAAAGGTTTATTTATTTGAAATTCAATCTCTTTTTTACAGGGCTAAGCTTAGTATAAACACTTTTGGAGGGCAGTGTGTAAAATTGTTGGAAATAAACTCCCTGGTTCTATAATCCTCCACGTCCCCACTGCAGTGATCCTGACAAACCCAGCAGCAATCTTAAAAACGAGTCCTATGGTGGCTCCTGCTAGTCTGTTTATTGCTTACACGAAAGCAGTAATTAGAACAGAGATATCTGAATCCAAAATGTGTGCTGAGACACGTACACTCTGGCACTTCCCAGCCTCTCTCTCAATAGGAGAAGCCTGCAGTGACCACGAGCTCATTTCCTAGTTTGGGATTCTGCATAACTAGTCTTCCTCGTGCATTGCACTTATCATTTCTTTAAACTGATGCTAACTCAAGAACTCGTGTTCCGTTTACTTAAGAGAGAAAATGTCTTTTCTAGAAATATATTGACACAACAGTGCTGTGTAACAAGACCACTCCAAATTCAGTGGTTTTAACAAGACACATTTATTATGGCTCACAGATTTGCAGCTTGTTGAGTCGAGCTGCTGCTAGTGGTTCTTGCCTGGGCATCTGCAGGTTAGAAGGGAAGCTTTACTGGTCTCTGGGAGGCTCCTGTGGCTTCTGGGGGTTTAGACTGATTTGCATCTATGACACATGTTCACCGTAGGAGTTTAGATCAGGCAGGAATCTGACAAAAAGAAAGAGAAGAAGGTAACGAATGTTCCTTAGAGCCGATTTGATATCGGAAGGCCATGGCTTTCACCATCCTCGCTTAGCTGAAGCAAGTCCAAAGTCAGTCTCAAGTTCACTGTGCAGAGAAGCAGACACTCTGTGGGTCGAAGCCATGGAGTCACAGGACAACTGTGGACGTTAAGAGACATGAAGAACTGGGGATATTTTTGCCATAAATCTACCACAAATAACGTACATATACTTAAAAGCTATGAAAACATGTCCTATAAATACCCAGTCCTCAATTCTAACCTTTATACAGCTCAGCATTCTTCTTTCAGTGGGCTACAGAATTACTTGAAATTATGTCTGGTATCACAAAGAAAAATTCCAAGGTTTTCTATTATTGTTAACAATGGAATGTCTGTACACACCATTCAATCGCATCTCTGTGTTTCAAATCTAACATTGCACTATGTAAGTGCCAGCCTCTCACAACACCGAACTCAGCAACTTGGTGTTATGCTCTAGGAATCCCCCTCTGGAACTCACATCAACGTAGCAAAACACTGTTTTTAATTAACAAAATGCCAGGCCCATATGGTGCCCACGTCATCATTGGAACTCCTGTTGACACCAACGAGAATATCTTGTGTAGCATATGGTCTTAATAGGCAACAATTTTAAGTTTAAAGCATTATTTTAACTCGCAAGCAATAGAAAAGGCTTTTAATTATAATTTTTTCCATTTTCTACACTTGCTACTCTTTAGGCATCTGAGGGTTTATTAGTAAAAACACTGTAAGAAATGTTAATGCTGATGCGTACTTTAAAATATCACACAGAAGTAATATTTGACAAAACACATTTATATGGCAGTAAAAATAATTTCTTATCATTTGCTATTCACTTTTGAAATTTTCAAATTGTCTACGCGTGATTGACAACTGAGGAAGACAAATTTAGTTGAGTTCATTCAATGATCTTTAGTTTCATCTGAAGGTGAAGAGGACAAAATCACAGTTATGATTTATTTTATTAAAATAAGTTGTAGTGGATCGACACCATCCCAAAAAAATGTACAAAGAAGTGCAGCTAAAGAGCACAAACTTTAGAGTCTGACAGAGACAGATGTTAATTCAAGCTCTACAATAAAATAAGATAGATAACTGCGGAAGCTGTAGATTTCCTGCCTATGATACAGGGAGAACAACGGCTCCGTGTGACGGTGAGGTGAGAATTCAGTGACTTCACTCAGGAAACACACTCTGCATGGTGCCAGAAGAAAAGTTACCCCAACAAAAAAGGAAAAATACACACTATGTAACTTGAAACTTTGCTGTTTTATTTTTGCTTTTGAATTATTGGGCATAACCCTCTCATTCACTTTTAACTTCTTCTTCCATCTTTTTCTCCTCAGTATTAATATTAACTTTATAAAGACGTGGTTATAAAAACGATGTTGATTCATTGCTCATTATTTTCTGATGTCCCTCTTGAACTAGATGAGCATCACAGCACTCGTGTAAGATCACAGGTCTGGTGAACGTCACGACTGGTGTCTGGAGGTGTTTTCTTCTCAGCCTTCTTCATATAAGTTGTTGATTTTGCACATAAGGCTTTTCATGAACCACCAGCATCAACTCACTCCGGAGAACCCCGTTAATGACCTGGTAAGAAATTCACTATTACCTTTTCAAATTACAAGAGACCTTTCATGAGGTGGGTAAACAGGATGACATGTATGGTTTTAAGTTTTCGTAGGTAGCATACAGGACTGCTGAGAACAACGTAATAAGTGGTTCATGACAATAGAAAGGAGGGCAAGTGAGGTAACTAAATGTATGGAGTAAATTTCCTTTCTCCAAAAAGAGATCTGTATTAAAAAAGAAATGATTTTCAAAATATACTTTTGTATTGTTCTTAGAATAATGAATTTGTCTAGAAAAGCATGTTTAAATTATCACACGTGAAATCGCTCAGTGTAATTTAGGAAAGCAGGGGGTCTGTGGTCAGTACTTGTCAATTTCCTCTCTCAAAACATGTGACAGAGTCATACAAGGATAAACACTGTGGTCCATGTTTCCTGAGACAATATCTATAGAGATAAAACATATACGGACTGAATTGCAAATAAGCAGGTTAACTCTAGTACTCTAGGACCTGGAAAACGGTTTGACTCATAAAAAGAAATTTCTTATTTTTGTAATAATTATTAAGGTATTTAGAGTTAGGCCAAAATCTGAATTTGGTTAGTTGGCTCTTTAAGTCTGTTATGGGAATAGATTTAATAGCACCTGGTCTTTCTTATACAATGGGAGAGTTGAAGCTCAGATTCATGTTTGGAAGCAGGATGAAGGGGTGTGTATGGATGGGCCTTTGTGTAACAGCTTGTGGAGTAATGAGGGGGGAAGTCTAAAGAAGGTAGCAGTTTTGAATGTGGTTAGACTGGTGTGAACTGCAGAGATTTCAGACAAACATCCATCGGTGTTCTTTCTGAACTCCCAGCAAACTGGGATATTCCGGGCTCATAGCAGGACCATACCTGTGAACAAAAGGCTCCATCTCCCTTTCTAAAAATCACTGATATTCTTAATTCTGAGTATTAATTTTACATTATAATGTGAAGTTATCCTCTGAAAGATTGAAATCAATACATTTTCCACTTCTTCTACATGTACTGCTGTTTTTCCTTTTAGAAGTTATGATGGGAAGAATTTTAAAATAAATGTCAAGACTTCTGTTGTGTTTATTGTGAAGGTTTAAAGTATATAGATGTATATTTATACACCACATAATTACTGATCCCTCCTACAGCTAATCATGCATGCATAGCCATTATGCACAAAGCTTCCATTCCTTAATCAAGCATTCTGTGATTATGCAAATTTCAGAGATAATGAGGTACACTTTATGAGAGATAGCAAATCAGCGTTGTTATATAAGTCCCCCCAAATCAGAAAATTGACTCTTTTGGTCCTAAAAATCCTAGGGATCTTACACAATTAGTGGATTAGTCACATAGAGGAAAGTGACACATTTTCATATATTGTATTGGGTTTTTCTTCCTTGCATTAATTTGGTTATTTTCTTTCCTCATTTTCTGTGCCTGTATCTTCCCAAAATGTTTAGTCACATCCAGCAATCAGAAAAATTATAAAGAGGCAAAAGGGAACTTAACCACATGTGTGTGCTGTATTCACTGGGTACTGTTGCAGAGGAAATGGGCTGGAAAAAGATGGCAAAAATATGTTTTTGTTTCCTCAACTCTTTGGGAACTGTAAACTGCATCCCTGCCTCAGGCCAGCAGTCAGGAAGGGTGGAGAACGCCTCCTGTTCTTTGTGCCACCGGAGAGAGCTCAAGGAAATTGTCTTGGCTGAGATCACGAGAGGCTACAAAAATCAGTGTATCCAGATAGAGGTCACAAGACTGTCTAGCCCAAGATGGGACGAATCCAGGCAGAGCCCACGAGATTGTCTTGGCCCAAAATGGGACTATAGGATCAGAACCTTTAAAAGTTCTAGGCCTCTGCTCAGATGCAGGACTTTGGGTTTTGAGACCATTGTCTGCCATTTTCCTCCTTTGTCAGCAAAGTAATCAACTTCTGTTTCCTTCTCAAACTGTTTGTCCAGCTTTTTCCGATATGGTTTCAGGGGACCAGGGCCAAACTTTCAGTATCACTGCTGTGAGTACAGAATGTGTTCTAAGGAGTCGCTTTCCATGGATCATGCCCTTCTGAAGGCCTTGATACTTTCAAGAGTTAGGAGAAGCCTGGTTTTATAAACATTCTTTATTAATAAATAGCTATAGACCTTAAGTCAGGTTCAGCCAGCTGACAGAGACTGCATAACTTGTCTTTGTATCCTTTATTCACCTTTTGATATAAAGAACCAAATCCCACCTGATTTTAGCGCTACACACACCATCCAAGGTGAAAATAGAGTGTATGTTACATACATACATGTTTACTCACACTGAACACTTACGGACTTCCCCACACCTGCTCAACATGTGTGAGAGGCTGACTGTAAGGCACACAAGCTGGGTCTCCTGTGCCCAGGGCTGAGCCCCCACTCTCCATTTTCTCTGGAGACTACACTCCTGGTCCATGGACTGCTCTCCCTCTGAAAATAAACTCTTCTCCTTTTCTGTGGATCTCAAGAATTCATGGTCTTGTCCTTACTATTAAGTATTTCTTAAACTTTCTTAGACTAGTTGAAGTCTAAGAGACTTTCCAAACTTTTAGTTTGGAACTAGCATAAATGTTTTCTACATGTATAATGTTATTGAATTATGAATTTAACTGAAGAAGGGGTTTGCAAGTGAAAGAGCAGAACCCATTACTTCATGTAAATCCAGCACAGCAGAACAATGCCATGTATTTAGCTTTTTGAGATTCTTGCCCCTGTGACCACTGCCTAACAGTCACAGACACAAAAATGGCTACCAGGGAAATGACTTGAGGATGGCTCACTTTGTTTTATTTTGTTATTATCTACATAAAAAGAATCTCCTGAAACTTTTGGGTAACTTACACCCTTCAAGTTGCTTTGTTGTTGTAAAATGGAATGTGTGATTGTTCTACAGTGGAAAAGAGGAAGTGTAGAGGACAAACTTGAATGAATATAAGAAAGTTACAGATATTTATGGAAGAGAAATTTTAGAAAAGGAATTTTATGGGTGGGCAAGCTGGCTAAGACCTGAGTGGATTTAACTCTAAGTTAATGCTCTGTTTTGAGTGTTTGCCACTTCTAGCTCATGAAGGAATTCAATTGTCCTTATAAAGGTATTTATTAGTTTTCTTCCCCCATGGATGAAGTTAATGTCATTATACATGGGCTAGATGTCTCTTTTTGTTTCTTTGTTCTCTTACCTTTCACTATGAGTTACAAAGCTTTCTTCTCTTCCAAAGGATCCATCACTTAAGGCACCGTCCTGCACACAGAATCACCACCTGATGATGACTTCATTTTGAACTTCCCGGCCACCAGAATTGGGAGCAGACACACATCTGTTCTTCCTAAATTCTCAGGTATTCTGCTCCCATAGCTCAACACAAACTAAGATGGTTACTTTAAAAATGATGAATGTTAGTATGAAGAGTATATGTTGGAATGATTTTTGAAGCATTTTGGTCTGCAATTTCCTTATTAGGTCTTTAATCACTGAAGAAAATTTAATCTTCTTTATTAAAAGAGAAGAGACAATTATCATTCTGGTTAAATAAAAGACTGATTTCCTAGTAACCTATAATCCTATCTAATCAAGTGTTTTAAATCTGATATTTTGGACAAACTTTCTAAAATTCAATTCTAAATTAAATCTTTTTAACTTAGACTATCCATGGTAACTTCTAGAGGGCCTCTTGAATAGCTTCATAATAGAATTATTCTCTGTCTTTATAAGGAGAAAAATATTAAACTTATTGGACTAATTGACAGATTCATGCCATGCAAATATAGTCTCCAAAGGGAAATTTGTCTGCTTCAGTTGTTGTACCCTTGATAGTGCATAAGCTTTTAAGCTTGATTCTGTCCAGACTATTTTACTGTTGCTGCAATTACTAAGGGGCTCTTCATAAACCCTTTTCCTAGGTTAATAGTGGCAAGAGTTTTTCCCACAATTTCTTCTAGGATTTTATTGTTTTTCTTTCTTAAATTTAAATCTTTATCCAGTGACAGTTAATTTTTGCCAGTGATGAGAGGTGTGGGCCCATTTTCAGACTTCTAAGCATGGTTCCCAACACCATTTGTTAAATCAGGATTCTTTGCCCCAGTGTATGCTTTACCAAAGATCTGATGGTGCCCTGTGACTGGGCTCATCGCGATGTTCTCTGTTCTATTCCATAGATTGATGTCTCTATTTTATTCCTCCTGCCTCCTGTCCAATTATTTCCCTTTCCCTACTGGAAAACCAATAGTACCATGATCTGTGCACAAGTTTAGCAAAGGTTATGCTCTAGAAAAAAATAAAAAAACATCTGAAAGGTTTGTGGGTTAATGCCAAAAAACAAAAATAACAACAAGAACAACAATAAAAAACAGAGAACAACTTCATTGATGCCAATTAGTGTACTGGGTTTGTGGGTTAATGGCAAGAAACAAAAATGAAGAAGAAGAAGAAGAAGAAGAAGAAGAAGAAGAAGAAGAAGAAGAAGAAGAAGAAGAAGAGAAAGAAAGAAAGAAAAGAAAACAACTTCATTGATGTTAATTACTGGGTTTGAGGGTTAATGCCAAAAAATGGGAAACCATCCCACTTATGAGAAAGCCTGTCCATGTGGTCCATGTTCCCATTGAGAACATAAGGGATCCTGAGAGTCACCCTGGTGCTGTGCAGGGAGAGTGGACAGCCAGCCCTGAGGCTCCACATCACTGCTACTTGTCTTCCTACCCTCCTTGAAACCAATACTCTCACCTCTCCTATCAACAACCTGGCCACTACTAAATATGGAGAATCTGTCCATAGGAAGCCTGCAAGACACAAGTTATGTTTCCCACATCACGTGGTCTAGACCTGGGGCCTACCTACTGGGTCAAAGAAATCACTTGTATAATTTCACTAGATTTAATCCAAAAGGTCCTTTTCCACAAAATGTGATTTTTCACCCTTATAGCATGCCATAGAAAGAAAGACAGAAAGGCAGGTTCCTGCTGAACTTCTTCTGGAGTGATGCTGACCTATGAGTGGAAAGATTTTGCTAATCCATGATCAGATGCCATTGGCTGGTCCCCTTCCCACACCTGAGGGCCTCCATAGGATCTATGAGGATTTTCTGGCTCTGTTCTACCTTCCCCTGATTCAGATCTTAGTAATTAGATCAGCTCACTCGCACCTTCTGAATAGTTCCCTCAAAGATCTTTATAATACTACCTCCATAATCAGAGGTCAAAACAATAGACAACAGAAATTAGTTGATCTTAAGTATTTGTAGGCAGTCATCTGTCTCACACGAAACAGTATCACTTTGAATAGAACAAGAATATAAAGAATCGTTCATGGGGCGGCACTTGCGGCTCAAAGAAGTAAGGCACTCACCCCATATGCCAGAGGTGGCAGGTTCAAACCCAGTCCGGGCCAAAAACTGCAAATAATAATAATAATAATAATAATCGTTCATCTGACCTGATATCATGACTTGTGAATTCTGCATTGAGACCAAACAAGTCTGTTTTAATAGTGACAGAGAACGGAGCTAATAGCCACAGTATTGGTCAAGAGTGAGAGACTGACCTAAAGGGGGAACTAGTTAAATTAAATTCGGCCTGAAGCTGTCTCTATGCTTTGAGTTCTATGTATTGAGCTGCAGTCTCTTAGTGCATAGATAGATAAAGCCTAACCCATGAGTACATCTTTTTTGTATAGGACAGTCCAATATCTGCCAATCAAAAGCAGCTGAGCTTCAGCTAATAACAAGCATCCGTTGGCCAGACCATATCTAGACATGACCAACCCTTCGTACGCTCCCTTCCACAGCCACATACACGCTTTCTGTCCACACCGCAGAGCAGAACTCTCGGAACTTTGCAGCTCTGAGTGCTGCTTGATTCATGAATCATTCTTTAGTCAACTAAACTTTGTTAAATTTATTTTGTCAGAAGTTTTTCTTTTAAAGAAGGAGGGGAGACTCTACAGCTGTCTATACAGAAGTGGTGGTTAGGAAGGTTAAATCAGATTCTCTCAAAAATCTGCACTAGTGGCATGAAGATGGTTCCTGAAAACTCTCATATTTGAAGAAAGTTTTCTTTTAACATGAAAAGCATATTTGTTCCAGATAAAATAAAATGTCATGTTTGTATTAAAGATATGAGAACGTTAATGCTTCGGGTCTTATAAGTGGTGTTCTTTCAAATCCATTATGTGTGGTTGATTATTTGCGTTAGAGCCTGTATTTGAAGGGCCCTGTGGGGTTTCACATTTCTAAACATTTCCATTTATTTTTCTCTTTCTTCAAGAATTTTTGTCTCTCTTTGTTACACATCTCAGAAATTATAGTTTATGTCTCATAGTCTCTTTGATCATTACTATAATATTCCATTAATATTTGTCATAGGTAATATTTGAGAAATTTTTTAATCAAGTTAATTTTTTCATTAATGTTTCTCGCCTTCTAACAAGTAATTTCCTTTCCTCACTTGCAAAGAAGTGAAGCCAATCTTGAGTTAAAAAAAAAAAAATTCAATTTAAGTGAAGAAGATACATTTTAGGCCATAGTAATACTTAGATTTAAAAGCACATACTTTGCCTTGCAAAGCTGAACACTTCATGAAGACATAGTTGTGCTGAATTTCCAAAGGCTCAGTTTGGAATAGTCAGCCAGGCTTTGTATTGCTGGGATTTAGTTTATGGGAAGTTATGAGAAACACTTTAGTGTGTCCAGATTTGTAATTCTTAGTTAATTGGTAATCATGGTGTCTGAGTGCTCATTTCATTTTATCTGGATATTCCCTGAAGATAAATAAGTACAGATAGGGAAATTGCTGTTCTTCTTTATAACAGAAGGGCCTGTTGGTAAAGAGCAAGAGCTGTGCTCATGCAGACCCAGAGTTGGGTCCCTCACCTATTAAAAATGCACAATGAGATTATTAAACTTTACACAGAAACCCAGATACTACAGAGAGAAGCTCTGAGAAGGCAGAAGGAGACTAAAGACACGTTTTCCTCTATTTTGCAATTTTGCCCAGGGCTTTCTTTATTTCTCAGTTATGATTTATAAGTATGGGAGATCCCTGAGCACTTACATGATTTTACCTTATCATCTTTTGCTTTCTGGGAAGATTTATATACATTTAAACAGTTGACATTGACAGAAAGTTTTGTTTAGCATGGAAGCATTCCAAAAAATTTAGTTTATACTTGGGAGACTACGTGTCAAGTATTGTACAAGACACTTCTGTCTGTGAAGAAATTTACCATTTTTAATGATTTGCAATTATGAATGGAACAAGAAGAAGGAAGGAAGATAAACAACAATGCTCTCCTCACTCTTTTACAATTAATGAAAGAAATTCGCCTTCCCCACCTCTGCCACACAGGCAGCCACTTGGCTAAGCGCCAACTCGGTCACATGCAAAGTGTGTGTCAGAGACTCAGCCAGCAGGAAGGCTTCCTCCACCCAGCAGTAATCTCTGTCCTGCCTTACCTTGAAGGTAAGAACAAGCCTTTATTTTTGTGTCAAAAAAAAAAAATTCGCTAAAAAGAGAAAAAAGGAAAGGAAGAGAAGAAAGAGAAAAAAGAAAGGGAAAAGGAAGGGGGAGGAGAAAGACAACGGGAAGGAGAAGGAAGGAAGCAATTCTCAAACCTCTGAGGTCTAGTGACAGGAATACCCATTCCTCCAATAGAGGGAACAGCCTGCTCTCAAGTAGGACCAGAGCAATTGGTGACCCTTAGGCCAATAAATGAACTTCAACTAAAATTCCACATCTTGACAAAAGTCACTTAAAATGTATTCTGGATGTAAATGTAAAATATAATGCTATACGACTTTTAGATATCAAAAGAGAAAATATCAGGGACTAGGTTGAACAGAGTTTTTAGTCTAGTTATTAAAACACATTTAATAAAAGACAAATATATAAGTTGGACCTTATTCTTTGGTAAGTTTTCATTAAAACTTATATAAAAAAAATCAAAAGAAAAATTGCATTGTGGGAAGAAATATTTGTGAACTATGTATCTGCCATAAGATTAATATCTAGAATACAAAAAGAACTCCCAAAATTCAGTAGTGAAAATTAAATGAGCAAAAATTCAATTTGGCAACTAGGGCATGAATAGACATTTCACATGGAAGAAAATGAACATTATTAGCCATGAGGGAAAGAAAAGTTTAAACCACTGTATGATATCAGTACATACCAGAATAACTGAACAACAAATACTTGTGAGAATGCGGAAAAATTGGGTGACCCTACATTGCCGGTAGGAATGTAAATGGTACAGCCCATCTCTCAAACATTTGGTATTTTCTTGTAAAACTGAATATGCAAGTACCATACCATACAGCTGTTATACTCTTAACTCTCTATCACAGGGAAACAAAACTTATGTTCACACAAAATTTGATCCACAAATGTTCATAGAACCTCATATATTGTTTGGTAGGTGAATAAACAAACTGTGGTGCATATGGCATGTGATACAACTCAGTCTCAAAAAGAATGAACTAGATGCACACAGCGACTTACAGGACCCCTCAGGAGTTTGTTCTGCACGCAGTATACCAGTCTCAGAAGGAATACTTGCTGTCTGATTCCACCTGTACAACACTTCTGAAAACCTCCAGAGGTGGGTAGTTTAAAGCTTACCAGTGCATAGGAAGAGGCAAAAGGGATTCCCTATGATTAAAGATGGGAGATGGACGGGACCCTGGGGGAGTTGGGCTGGTTCAGTGTCTTGACTGTGTAACTTTAGGATAGAACTAAATAACACTTGCAAAACTGATTGCAAGTAAAACTGGGGAAATCTGAATAACATGAGCAAACTGTATGAATGCAAATATCCATGGTTTGGATACTATACTATAGTTGTGTAAAATTGGGAAAACCATGAAGTGAAATCGGGTAAAGTGCCCACAAAACTTTTGCTTCTTATAACCAAATGTGATATTTATGTCAAAATAAATTTCAATTACAAAAACAAAAAGAACATCTGAAACATAAGAATGCATTTAGTTGTATTAAAGCCAGCTATTGATTCAAAATATATAACAAATGTGTCGCTATCTTTCTTGCACAGCTCAAATGTTATCTGTGAACACGAGTCTTCTTTAATTATGATTCAGTGTATCCCCTAATGAGTCCTAATCATGTGTATTTAGTATAAGCAGTTCCTCTTTCCTCACTTGCTCTTGAACACACTGGATTTAATGGAGAGTATATGTATGCTGTTACCGTCTATAATAAACTCAAGGGCTTCACTACAGCTTGAATCTTATCTTATAATTGAAAACAATGTAACCTGAAAATGTGTACCATCATATTAATGAGAAATGAGAAAAGGGGAAAAATAATTACAAACGAAATAAAATAAAGCCTACATCTATAACTAAATTATTTTAAAACCTTATGAATATGTAAAAAAAACAAAAAAACATACTTTAGTCACTTTTTTAGGATTTCCAAAAATTACTTGTTTTCTAGTCATTTTAATTGTATGCTTATGACCTATTAATATAAAGAAAATTTAATCATGGGGCTTAGGTGAAGTATCTCAGATTCTTCTGTTTTACTGGGTTGAAAATAAAGAGACATAACATGAATCCCATTTTCCCTAAGTTTTCATAATTATATTTTGCCTTCACTAGTAACCCCTGTAACATACACCATTGCATTTCATAGTTTTTATGTATTTATAATGATTTTACATTTCAAAAGTTAACCCTAAATTCAGAGTATAAAGAGTACTTTTATAATAATTACATTAAGAAAAATTATGTTTGCAATGAATGAAATAGTGTGTTCCTAATGTCATCCCCCAAATCATCACATACAAGGAAAATGGAAAATAATAACTACACAGAATATTCATTACATAAGTTTGCAAAGAGATGGCTACGATGTGGAGAATATTTATAAGTATTTTGCAACATTTTATAATGAATATTTTGTAAATAAAGGTATAATTAGTTATAATTTCCCATTCTCCCCATGCATGACAAATTTAGGAGTGATTTTGGGGATACCCTATATAATCAATATAACTTTCAGTTATAAAAATGAAACTCATTTTATAATTTTTTCACTATTACTTCAATATAATTGATTATTTTCATTTCTGCCAGAAAATAAGGAAACGATGTTTAAATAATTCCTTCCAGGCTTGTTTTCATGAAATTAGATATTGTGCCATTGAAATTTTGAAATTTTTATTTGCTTTCATGAAAAAAAAAATAGAGATAAAACAGAGATATATCCCATAAGACTTATTTTAGATTTTTACCTTTATTGTTTTAAAAAATTCAATATTAGTGCCAATTTCTGCAGAACAATTATAAATATGTACCATTGAAAAGGTTGTCTTTAAAGAATGACATTGAATATTATAAAGTAAAAATATCTGTCCTTTATTGTTCCTCAAAAATATGGTTTAAAAAGAAAATAACAAGAAATGAGCTCTGCCTGACACAATTTTTCATAAAATGCAGCGTATGTTCAGTATGGGGTGTGCATATAACAAACTGAATGCTCTGTGGACAAATATGATTTTAGATTTTCTGTGGTTGATGTAACAGTAATAGGAAATTTTTAAATCTCATAAATCAGTCTAACAAAAGGTTAAAAAGAAAAAGTATTAGCTACATAATGCTGAATAAACCCCATCAGGTTCCTACTGGACCATTGATTCAGGCTATTTTAAAATTTTCAAAAATTGCAATAATTTTATGTTTACTATAAGGAGGATAGAAATTGATTTATATCAGAGATTTTGAGTTAAGGTTTGTTTGTTTTTGGTACTACATTTCTTTCAAGGTTCTAAAAATTTTGCAAACAGCATCTTATTTTCTTGTTTAGAATAACAAACAGATATTTTATTAGGAAGAACAAAGAGAAAGTTTAGAGCACTTCCAAAGAGAGTTGGAAGTGGGTCCCTCTATGGAGGACTCTCCCAAGAAAGTGAGAGAGATGGAGATGCACAGGCCTCCGAGGGTATAAAGACTTTTCCCCTTTGAAACTGGCTACAAGTCTTTCCTTGGCTTCTCTCCCACTCAAGGCCTTATTGCCCTTTTCTATTAGCCATTAATTATTCTCTCTTTCTAATAGAAAGCAAAAGTGAGTGGAAACTGAAAACAAAACTGGAGTGGGACAGGCAGTGTGGATAGAAAGCCAAAGTAACCTGCAACAGTTTCAGTGCAACAAAGACAGATTTTATTTAAGAAGAACAAAGAAAAAGTTGAGAACACTTCCACAGAGCATTGGAAGTGGGTCCTGCTCACGGAGGGGAGAAGGTGAGAGAGACCCCAAAATCTAATTTTTTTCAGATCTTCTCTTTGAGATAATAGCAAATATTATTGGTGTTAAGTAATAATGGCAAGTATTATAAAATCCACATTAGAATAAATAGCAAACATAAAATATTTGTGAATTACAAAAAGAAAATCAATTTATAAAAAAAGAACAGTGTACACTATAAATACTGTTATAGCTTATATTCAATGCATTGTTTTAGCTCTAGAGATTACATAGTTTTGAAGAAAATTTCAACATAGTAAAATATAAAGGAAAAACTTGAAGTCTTTTTACTAAAAGTTTGTTGAATGATTATACATTTTGTTTTAATAAGATGATTAATGTTTTTCTAGAAATATAGCACTTCAAGTTGCACAACTTTGAACATAGCAACCAAGACTTTTTCTTTTTATATTTTCCTTCCTTGCATCATTTTTAGCCAGTCACTCAATGCTGCCAAATCTTTTTCCAGACTTTCTTCTTCTCTCCTTTTTCCTTCTGTCAAATGTATGTAACTCACCTGGATACTTAAGCTTAGGCTCACTATTCGCAATGGTGGAGCTGCAGTCCTAGGAAAGCGTTATGACTTGGCACCTCCTGAAGTGTTCTCCTTCCTCTCCTTTTATCTCATACAATTTATGAACTATTGCCACATGAAACTTTTCTTAGAACAACATGAGTTCTTTAGCCTGCTACATTTTGGTCAGAGATTTCGGGATTTGGAACATTCTCTGTCATCTTCTGTTTAAACAAATATACCTCAGTCCAATATGCATATTATCAGTTCTACAACTATTTCCAGTATTTATGTGTATAGTCCTTTGCCTTGATGATCACAGTTGAATAAGATTTCATAATGTCATCAATTACATGGACAAGCCTAGGAATATAAGTATTGTAGACCACCATAGTGACCACCTCCTTAAGCTGACCTAATTTTCACAGACTGGACCTGCATCACATGCACATATCAGACCATTGGCCCAGTTCCTTATGTTGATCATGTTTATATATTGACCAATTTGTTACAGGTCCTTGGGTGGGTTGACTTACAGAGGTTCTACTGTATATAACCTGTTATTTTTAACTGTAATTTTACCATAGTTTTAAGCATATAAAATACTAGAGGAGAAGACATCCTCATGGAGACTTCAGAAATAACAAGAATAATCAGGGAGTATTATAAATACTTAGCTGCCAGCAAAATAAATAGCTTGGAATAAATGGATAAATTGCTAAATCATACAACCTACCAAAAATAAATACAAACAAAATAGGAAACCTAAATAGATTAATAATAAATAGATTGACATAGAATTCAAAACATGTCCACAAAGGAAAGCCAGAACCAGATGGCTTTATAACTCAATTCTATCAACCATTCAAAGATTCACATTAAATCTTAAACTTTTCCAAAAATCTAGAAGTAGAGCATATACTTCCAAACTCATTTCATGAGGCTACCTGATACCAGAGCCACACAAAGACACCATGACAAATGAACACTGCAGGCCAAAATCTCTTGTGAATAGAGATGTAAAATTCCTCAATAAACACTAGGGAACCAGGAACCACATTTAACAACATACTGAAAAGATTTAACAGCATAACTAAGTAGAATTTATCCCTGGGAAAAAGTTTATTTTAATGTAGGCCAATCAAAATGACATACTATATTAACAGAGTGAAAGATGAAAATCACATGATGATTTCAATAATTGAAGCAATAGTACCACACCGTTGGCTGGGCCAGGGGCTCACACCTGTAATGCCAGCACTCTGAGAGGCCTAGGTGGGTGGATAGCTTGAGCTTACAAATTTGAGACCAGACTGACAAAAAGTGAAATCCCTGTCTCTACTAAAAATAGAAACACTGAGGTAAGAGGATTGGTTGAGCCCAAGAATTGGCAATTGCTGTGAGCTCTGATTGATGCTATGGCACACTATGCAGGGCAACAGCTTGAGACTGTCTAAAAAAAAAAAGTATGACAGAGTTCAGTATTCTTTCATGATGAAAAAAAAATCTCTCACCACATGAAAGGAAAAATTTTCAACATAATAAAGGCTGTTTATGAAAGACCCAGCTACTATCACAGGAAAACCTGAAAACTTATCCTTTCTTTAAGCTCTGGTACAAAGCAACATTTGTTCAACAAATTTATAGTAATGGAAGTGCTAGCAAGAGCAATCTGGCAAGAAAAAGAAAGAAAAGGTGTAATCAGATAAGAAGAAGTAAAATTATCCCTGTTCACAGGTGCAATGATTGGTACATAGAAAACCCTAAAAGAGTGCACCAAAAACTGTTAGGAGCAATCAATAAATTCATTACGACAGCAACATGCAAACTCAGTATATGAAAATCAGTTGCCTTTCTTTATGCTCTATCTGAGAAAGAAGTAACAAAAATAATCTTACTATTACATCACAAAGAATAAAATGTTTATGAACAATTTTAACCTAACAAAGTAAAATTTGTACATTAAACATCATAAAACATAAATGCAAGACATTGAAGACATAAATAAATGGAAAGATAATCCATGTTTGTGAATTGGAAGAATGAATGTTGTTAAAATGTTTATACTACACAAAGTGATGTCCAGATTCAACATAATTTCTATTAACATTGCAATGGCATTGTTCACAAAAATAGAAAACCATTTAGACTCCAGCTAAAGCAATGCAAAAAAAAAAAAACTGAAAACACAGAACCCTCACACTTTCTAACTTTAAACTACATTAGAAATATATAGAAATTAAAACAGCACAGTACTGCCATAAAAACCAATAGATAAACCAATGGAACAAAGTAAACCCACTCATTTGTAGTCAACTAATTTTTGAAAAGAAGACAAAATCGAGAAAGAATATTATTTTGATCAATGCAGTTGGAAAAACCGGGTATCCACAGCAAAGAAATGATGATGGCTCTTATGTTACGCTATGTACAAAAATAAGATCAAAATTAATTAAAGATCTAAGCTTAAGACCTAAAAATGTAAAAATTATAGACGAAAACACAGGGGGAAAATATTGATGTTGGCTCCAGTAATGAGTTTTTGGACACCACACCAAAAACTCAGGCAGAAAACATAAGGAAAAGTAAACATGTGAAGACGATATCAAACTGAAAAGCTGCTTCCGTATATCAAATAAAACAACACCGTGAGAGCAGCTTACATATTAGGAAAAATACCTGCAAACTGCACATCTGATAAAGGGTTAATATCTAAAAGATAAAGGGACTCACAGGATTCAGCAGCAAAATTTGAACAAAAACTAATAATAACTGTTTAAAAATGGTCAAAAACTTTACATAAAAATGGCCCACTGATACATAAAAAGGTGCTTGACATCCCTAATCATTAGGAAAATGCAAATGAAAACCACCAGAAGAAATCATCCTACATGTGCTGGGGTGGTCAATATCATTTCCCTCAAAAAAGGAGAACGTGCCATTGGCCACCACAGGGATGAGTCTAGAGGTCATTATGCTGAAATAAGCTTGACACAGAAAGAAAAACACAAAGTGATTGCATATGTAAAATCTAAAACATGTCAGAAACATAGGAAAGGAGAGTAGAATGGTGATTATCTCAGGCAGAGAGGCAGGGGACATGAGTTGGGGAAATGTAAGTAGAAGGAGTAAGCGGCATGAATAATTCAAGGGTTGGAGGACGGTGGCTGATAAGGTCGTGTGCGGTAGAGCTGACTTTGACAACACAAGGTCAGAGGATCCAACCTCAGTGAATGATCCACATACAGCTTTTCACTTCCCACCACCTACCTATTACCATCCTGTTGACTAGACGCCTTACTAAAACATAAATAGATGATTCACTAGGATTTTGTATGTTGCATATAGTATATATTGTGTTTTTTCAATAAGCTTGAAAAGAGAAAATGTTATTAAGAAGAGCTTATGGAAGATATTTTTACTGTTGATTAAGTGAAAGTGAACTATCGGGTTGGGCGCCCATAGCACTGTGGTTACAGTGCCAGCCACGTGCACCTGAGGGTGGTGGGTTTGAACCTGAGTGGGGCCAGCTAAACAACTGCAAAAAAAAAAAAAAATAGTGAACTGTGGGGAAGGTCTTCACCCTGTCTTCAGGTTGAGTAGACTGAGGAGGAGGAGACAGCGGGACTGTTTTGCCCTCTCAGAGGTTGAAATTATGTTGATCAAGGGTTAACTGTACTAAAAATTTGCTCCAGGGAAAGATTACATGTGCTCTTATCAGATAAAACAAGCTTAACTAGAAGAGATTATTATGTTAATTTCCTTGACTTAAATAATAGGTTATGTGCATATGTATATTAAAAAATTAACAATTAGTCACATGCATAAGGGAGGCACCTGTGGCTCAGTGGGTAGGACGTGGCCCCGTATACCAAGGGAGGCAGGTTCAAACCCGTCCCCAGCCAAACTGCCAAAAAAAAAAGTACAGCTTGGTGTTGTGGCTGGCACCTATAGTCCCAGCTACTCAGAGGCTGAGGCAAGAAAATTGCCTAAGCCCAGGAGCTGGAAGCTGCTGTGAACTGTGATACCACAGCAGTCTACCAAAGCTGACAAAGTAAGACTCTGTCTCTAAAAATATATATATATTAAAAAAAATTCACGGATGAAGACTGCAGTACAGTATGCACATATAAAAATAGAGATAATGACAATCATTTTAAAATTTCAAATTTTGTAAAAAAATTTACTTATGAACTCAAGGAGTTTAGTAATTTCAAGCAATATAAATACAGCAAACCACATACAGTGTGACTACAGTTAAACTGCCAAAAACAAAAGAGAAATGGAAAACATGTTGTAAGCTCCTGTTCCCTCCAGGTCCCCCTGCCTTCTCCCATTCCCCCGCCCTATGGGCCTTCCCTTCTTCCCCTTAGGGTTGCCAAGAACAAGCTTCAGAACAAGAAAAAAAAGTCCCAAGTTTCACAAACCTCCCAAGTTCTCAGTAGATGAACAATGGTGGAAAACTCACTGAGACTTGATTAATTACTGTTGTATAACCATAACCATTGTAATATGAGATGTATCCGTGGTCAACCAAAGCTGTATTAATTATTGTTACATTACTGTAACCATTGCTGTATCCATGACTACCCGAGCTGTAACACTGTCCTTAACCAGTCACGTACTCACGTTTAGCTTCCATAATATGCTTGCACAAAATCTATAAAAGGCAACTTACCCCCTTACTTAGTGCTGACTCTCTTGGAGCAGCAGCCCCTGTGGGCAGGTGAAATAAATCGCCAGTTAATTAATCTAAGTGCGGGTCCAACTTGATCTTATTAGGGGGTACAACATCTTGAGGCTCCCAGTGAGATCCTCAACCTGGGACCCCTTCTGGACCCGCCACCAGCCACCAGCTCCAGGGGAAGGCCTCAGAGAAGATGTCCCTCTGTCCCAGGGCTCTTAGCTGGTGAGAGAAAAAGAAAAAACTCGGGTCATAGGTTTCCAAATTTTCCATTTGGGTGATTTAATTATGGCACCTTAAGTAAGTCTGTCTAAATCTCTAGAGAATCTGGGGGAACAATAGGTTAGGCTGGATGCAGTGCAAGAACCTGTCCCCGAGGCAGGGGGAGACGTCCCCCTGTCTCTCTGGGTTGTTTGTTTTTATGTTGTGGTGTTTGCAGCTCCTTATTAAACTGTGTTGATATTAATAGTCTTTTGGACTGTTCAGATTTGCAGACTAGTCCTGTTTTGGTAATTGCAGTTTTTTATTGGGTTGTTTCGATTTTTGAAGTCAATTGGGCTGGTTCTGGTTTGTGTGTCTTTTGTATGTTTTAAGTTTCATATAAGTAAGTGAGTGAAAGAGTTAAATGTGACTCTGAGTCTAATTTTTGCCTGTTGAATTCTGTTTGTGTTTCCTGTCCCGTCCACTTGTCATTTTACTTTATTGCTTTATCTGTTTTTTTATAATGTTTGTATTATAGTCTTTTTGTCTGCTTAGTAATTTGTTCAAAATAAGACAAGATAATTTTTGAAAATGCTCTTTCAGTAACTTTTTAATTTCAGCCAAATCCACCAAGAACAACAGTAAGGAAGTGCATATTTATTGTTAGTAACACTAAGCAGTTTAACAAAGAGAAACTAGAAATTCCAGATTTTCAACTTTGAGAAGCAGGCACCTACTTGGCAAATAGTAACTCTACAAGCCACAAATCATGGGGGGGTGTGGGTGGTGAAAGGTAGAGGCTGTGCCAGTGAACTTTATGTTTTAGTAAACTGTGTAACACTTGTTAGTCAAGATTGTATTTAATTTATCAATTCTGATGCTTTATTCAGTGTTCCTTTAGAAAACTCTCTTAAATTTCAATCCAGGGAAAGTCTCTGTGTTTCCCTTCCTCTTCTTTTTCCTGGTAAACTGTTCACTATCCTTGAGACTGGGCATCACTTTTGTTTCTATATATTATGTACTTCCTAGTACACCTTCAATTTGTGAGTTTATGAATAACCAATTTGTGTTAAAGATTCTCTCTTTCCGGTAATTAAAGAGTAAATACAAAGTTTGTTAAGCCTACTAAAAAAAACTGTGGTTGCTGTTACAAATAGCTTAGAGATAAGGTGCCAGCTCTCAGCAGGAGACCCAAGGTCAATTACTCATCTGAAACTGAAGAAAAAAAATAGCAACCTTACATCACTCTGGTTGGTATATATCAGGTGGTCTCTGAGGAGGGCAGGCTATAATCCCTTTGAGGGAAGGTGGCCCCTGAAAACATCCCAGGGCCCCTAAAATGGGGCCACAGAACGAAGCCATTTTAATATCTATTTTTAACTGCTGTCTACAAACATTAATTAACCATTTTTTTTTTTTTTTTGAGATGGAGCCTCAAGCTATCCCCCTGGGTAGAGTGCCCATGGCATCACAGCTCATAGCAACCTCCAATTCCTGGGCTCAAGTGAGTCTCCTGCCTCCGCCTCCCAAGTAGCTGGGACCACAGGTGCCCGCCACAACGCCTGGCCATTTTTTGGTTGCAGCCATCATTGTTGTTTGGTGGGCCCAGGCTGGGGATTCGAACCTGCCACCTTAGGTGTACGTGGCTGGCACCTTAGCCGATTGAGCCACAGGCGCCGAGCCTAATTAACCATTATGGCATTTTTGTTATGCTTAAAAACATGTAACTGTTAAAGTCATTTATTGTAACACCCTTAAGAACCTCCAAGGGAAGGCCAATAAGAAACAGGGACCCCAGGTTCCTGGGTCCTACCAGTGAAAACTACAACCCCACTGTCCTGTCAGGGACTTCCAGAAATATATATCAACACCTATCACCATAAAAGCTATTGAAATAAAAGCGGGAGTCCAATCAACCCCCGAAGTGTTCAATCATTCACAAGTCTGTTAAAAGTGTATAAAAATGTGTTTCAGTTCTGATTCTAAGAGTACAAGAGTGTAAGAGTAAATGTAAACTATTAGACTTTCTCATGGATCTGACTTATCATTTTAAATCATTTATTCAGTGTTTATTCAAAGACTGGTCTTGGCCTAAAACAGTCTTAAAAACATTTGTAAGTAAATTGCAGATCTTTTCTTTCAAAGGACCTACTTACTCTTATGTGTTCTACACCTTTCACCATCTGGTGCATCTTTAGTCTGGCAGTCATTGGTCTCTTCATCTTTATTATTGGTATCAAGATTATTATTTTTACTGTATGATGTCAAATGTGGGTGATATATTATTCAGTGTTTGATTTCTGTCATATTCTTTTAAAGTGTATTCAGTTTTCTGCTAGGAGGCAATTAATATGATTTATGAATAAGCAAACTTTTTTGATGCTTGAGAGTAGAGGCCGCATGTGTGGGCCCTGATAACAAAATCACAATTTTTCTCTAGAATGTTGGTTACTAACTACTTCTCTACCTCCTTTTTATGTTTTTTTGTTTGTTTGTTTTTGAAACAGAATTTAACTCTGTTGTCTGTGCTAGAACTCAGTGGCATGAACACAGCTCACTGTAGCTTTGAACTTCTAGGTTCAAGTGATTCTCCTATCTCAGCCTCACAAATAGCTAGAACTACAGATATGAACCACTACATCCATTTTTTACTTTTATAGACATTGAGTCTTACTATGTTGCCCAGGCTGGCTTAAACTTCTAGTCTCAAGTGATCTGACTACCTCAGCTAGAGCAACTGTGCCCAGCTGTAGCTAACTTCTATTACATAAACACAGTCATGCAATTTTATTAATGTTTGAGTAAAATATCTAGAAATATGTGCAAGTAATGGGGTTCAAATTAATTGGAAGTTAAGGAAATGTTCACCAGTTTTTTTCCTGGATTCTAAAGCAGCTGGCATGATTTGCAGTGTGATACCAGTATGACTATGACATTACTTCAAGGAATATATGGTGTATAAAGAGGAAATAGCAGAGATGGAAAAAAAAGTCACTATAACTGTGTGAGATAGTGTCTACTACTTTGTGGGAAAAGCATTATTTAAATTCTGACATCAACTAGTAGAGAAGAAGGGCCGGGAGGAGCTGGAGGAGGAAGCCTGAGGAACAGAGCCACAGAAGTAAAGATGGAGAAAGTAACATCACAGAGGACCTACAGGTCACACCAAGAGCAACATCTGCAAAGACAATTGGAAGAAATTATTGGGATGAAAATATGCTTTTTAATTTGAAAATTATTATGGAAAATCATAAGCTAGTTGTGGATTAAGATGGCATGCTTAGTAGAGAAAAATAAGCTGATTATATTATTTTTAATTTGAATATTGCTGGGAAGATTGTAAAACGGGATTGAGAACCCAAACAGAATGGGCATTAACAAGTGCAGTGAAAAAAGTACATGCAATTAAATTTCAGGGACTTGAATTAAAATAATTATTTCCTGATGTTCTTAATTTGGAGGGCCTATTAAGCATGAACATGCAACTTTCCCAGTACAGGAGTGGTGAGAATAAAAGCAAAGAAAGGATCTTTGGGTGGGGGTGATGTGATCCTGTGAAACTTAAAAGGAGGGTTTCAGGGAGTAACCAAGTATCTGCTGTGTGGAAGTGTCAGATCAGAACAGAGTGTGAAAAGGTCGGGAGTCAGAGACAGATGGCAATAAAGAACTGCAGAACAGTAGGAAGAGGAAGAGTATGTGGGGAGTTGACACGTTTCGTCAGACACTCAGAGGTACTGAATCTACAGTGTGAAAAGTCTGGGTTGGAATCCTAACTGGGACAGCTGGAGTGGATTGAAGGGTGGACCACCACTGTGGAATCAGGCTCCCTCAGCAAGGTAGACCATCATCTAAGATGGGACCAAAATGGTATTTGGAGGGGAAATTATGAATCAGGTGCAAATGTCCTTCATAAATATGAGTCTATCACTTAAAAATTAGTCCGTGTCATGAATTGGGGGTGTAGATACTGCTGTCAAATCATGCGACATTCAGTGGAGGAACAGAGTTTGTCTGTTTGTTTGCTGGGAGAGAGTAGGAGGTTACTGATCAGGATGGCAGCGGGTACAAGGGACTGTGAGGCTGCATGAGCAAAAGAAGAGGCTTGTTTTCAGAGAGCTGCAGGAGGTCCTACATGTGCACAGGGAGAAAGATGAGAGGAGACCTTTCTGTTACTGCCCAGAGGGCAGGAGAAATAGAGGTGCCCTCACAGATATCAGGATTTCCCTCCAAGATGTTTGCAAAATTGGCATTGACTATCAGGCTGGCTAGCCCTGTACTTCAACTTCTGAAGCAGGGAATTTAGAAGATAAGAGTATTTGAAACAGCTCAGAAAAGGTCAGTGTGGGAAATCTCTGGGGAGAAATGGGTCTCCCCCTCCCAACTTAGTTTGTCTCACTTTCCATTCTTGGTAATCATCTGCGTGGAGCATTGTTCTGTATCACTATACAATCAGAGCAAGTAAACTGTGATTGGAGAGAAATTTATTCTTGTGAGGGAACAGTTACCATAGAAAGGGATTAGAGCAGAATTCAGAGCTCGGTTCTCATACTTTTTGGAACAGCCAAAGTTACAGAAACTTACCAGGAGAATAGAAGATAGTAATAAAAAGTCTTAAAATGAGAACTGCTCAAGATGCAAAGAGAAGCTGAATTCTCAAATCCCTTTCTTCTCTGTATCTCGTCCCTTCCCTTAGGCTCTGTAGAAAGCCAGTTGCCTTCACCAGAGACAATTAGGCTCCCTTGCTATGCCCAGTCAAATACTTGTTTTAACATACGGCAATTTAGAAGCTGTTGCTTGTCTCCTGAAACGTCTCTCTAAGACCGTTCACTGTTTTTATGGCAGGTTTTAATGTTCTGCCAGTTTTCGGTACTTGCTTGCCAGGCCCTATTTTAATACTGGCATTATCTCTTGCGAGGAAGCAAGCTGATTCATTATTATTAAGTTATCTTTTTTGGCAGTAAGTTCTGCCTGGCTCAAAGATTATGTGGAAGAAGAAGGATGTCCTTTCACAATCATGGTTGCCTCCCTGACATTTCTCTGATAAACTTGTTTTGTATTATCTGCTGTTTTCTTTGTAGAGCTTTTCTTCTGAGATTTCATTACAGCCACGGTGACAAGGATTTTGTTGTTGTTGTTTAAGTAAGTTGGCATGTGCTAAATTGCCTCTGATAGAAGAAGAACTCAATCAAAACTGACATTGCCTGTCTAGTGTTTCACTAAAAGCCCACTAGGTTGTGTTATGTTTTAATGTTTAGGCTTCAGTGCCACAATGAACGTTGAATCAACAACTCCAGCCCGCGTATCAAGTCAGGAAATTAGCACAGAGCTCAAAAACTCTTGAAAATATGGTGTGACCCTGCTGAAGATAATTCTGGCTTCCAGGCTTTCATGGAGGATATATTAATTCATTAAATTATTCAAGCATGCTGAATACAAATGCTGACAGGGATTCAAAGGTTTGCTGTGTCCTATTAATCAGTTTATTATTCATATCATTCTTTCACTAGAGGCAGTAGTATGTCTGTGATTAGTATCTTATTTTTATTGTTCTTGTGAGCAATGTTCACGGGCTCTGAGCTACAGAACTTTGTTTTCTTTCACGTAAATGTGAGAAGAACAATATGTTATTATCAAAACTTGATTTGATTGTGATTATAGAATGTCTCCTAATAACCGTGGTCATTATACCTCATTCAGCCTTTGTTGGTGATATGAGGTGTCTGGCTCATCTCAACCTGTTATGAGATGCAGAGTGTCTGAAAATCACCCGACTTAGGGTGAGTCTTAGCCACTCGTGAGCGATTCCCAGCTACTTCACTGTTCTCTCCCCCAGTAGCCTTAATATTTTAAACGTATTGATTTGGTCTGAACGTCGGATCAAGAAGAACTGCTTTCTTCTCCACTTTGCTAAACATAAAGACCAATGAGGGAATTTTAGAATACTCTTGGTTATCCAAGTATTAAGGTATTGCGTACACTAACTGTTCTAATTGTGAAGCAAAACCATCAGGTGGATCTTAATGTCAGGTCATTTGCTTTTCTTTCTGGAGCATAAATTATACTGGAGCATGTTTTGCATTCATTTGGGAAAAATCTAGATTGGGAAGTGTCGTGTACAAATGCCATAACACAGGTGTTTAAAATTACTATTAGTTAATTTTTTAAAAAGAAAAACAACATTTACTATAAAAAGTGGTAAGCAAACTAAACCTCAAGAAAAATGGACATTGTGTGTACAGAAGCATATTTCATATGCAGAATTAGCTACTCTTGGTTCCTGTATTTTTGTATATGTAGTCCTTGGAATTCACAAATAAGCATCTTTTTTTTCCCTTTTTTGTTAATATCCAAGTAGTTGTCCCTGACACTGAGGTTCTTCCCCCTCCCAGGGAACTGCACAGAACACCGGTCTTTGAAGTCCCTCCTCCCGTCCATGGGAGGAAGCCATCTGCTTCAGGAGCTTGACTGTGCACTTGACTGAGTCCGCATTCCACTTGGTGGTTATGGGCCCTGCTGCCTCTCTTCTATCCACTGCATTGCTGATGCATGTTGTTTGTTTGTTTTTGGTCTTCCCAAAGCTAATAAACTATGAATTAATTGGATTGGTTGATTGCTTCACAGAAGTCATTGCCATCTTTCTTACCATCATCTCAGAGTCTTAGCTTCCTTAATTCTGTAAGATGTAGCTGCTAGCTACAAACAGCCCCAGCTATGGGGGAAAAAAGCTATTAAATAAAAGCTTAGTTTTACAACCAATGACAAGTCAGCAGAACGGTATAAGAGAAAGACACATAGCCAGGTCCTCACAAGTGTGGTGGCTTTGTTCAAATTACCCAGTCTCTTTGGCACCCATTGTCCACTCCTTGTGTATACTAGAATGGAAGTGGGGAGAAATAGGAAGGGAGGTGGAACTTGGGGACAGACCACAGTGTGATGGAATGTTCATAGGTTTTAAATGGAGAGAAAGTTTCAAATGTTGACTCTGCCACTTATAACACTGGGTGAGTTATTAAAACATTTTTTTTAACTATTAAATGAAAAAAAAAATTAGTTGCTTTATTTTGTTTAAAGTTTTTGCATAATCATGTAAAGTTTATGGAACATAATAGAATGCCAATAATAGAAGTGTCTGAATAAGATTTCCAGTGCTTGTTTTTATCTGTTATGTCAAAAATCAGTGGTTGTAGTCATGTGGTTTTATTTCTGGATTTTCTATCCCACCTTATTGGTCTATGTTATCTACCTCTACACCAGTACCATCCTGTTTTTGTTACTATAGCTTTGTAGTATAATTTTAAGTCAAGTTATATAATGCCTCTGGAGTTGATGTCTTTTTGCTTAAGATTGCTTTGGTTATTTGGGCTCTAATGTAGAGGATCATTTTCTTCTATAACATTGAAAAACGGCCTTGGTATTTTTGTTGGAATTATGTTGAATCTATAAATCACATTAGGCAGTATTGATATCTCAGCAAGCCACCAGCGTGGGGGGTTTTCCCTTTCATTTGTGTAATCTATGATTTTATTCCTCAGCAATTCTTAGTTGTTCTTGTAGAAGCCTTTCTGCTCCTTCACTGAGCACATTCCTAGTTATTTTATTCTCATTCCAGCTATTTTAAAATCAAATACTGCATTCCTGAGTTGATTCTTAGCTTGATTGTTATTAGTATATGCAACACTATAGATTTGTGTGCATTGATTTTGTAACCTGAAACTTAGCTAAATTTATTTATCAATTTTAGGAGTCATTTAGTGGAGTCTTTAGGGTTTTCTAGATATGAACTCATATTGTTGGCAAACAGATAGTTTGAACTCTGCTTTCCAAATTTGGATAGCCTTTCTTTCTCTTGCCTGATTGCTCAGGCAATAGCCAATATTATTTTAAATGTAAGGGTGACATTGGGCACCCTTGTTTATTGTAGGTTTTAGGGGGAATAAGTCTCCTACAGGTGACTATCCCATAGCCACCACTAGCTGAGGATAGAAAAAGGATACCTATCTTTGCAATATACAAAAATTAACTAAAGTTGGATTAAACACCTAAATGTAATACCTAAAAACATAAAAATATGAAAGAAACCATACAGAAATATCTTCTAGACCATTGACCCAAGCAAATAATGAATAAGACCCCAAAGGCAAATATAACAACAAAATTAAATAAATGGGGTTGATTAAAGTAAAAGGTTAATAATCAACTGATAAAATACAAAACCTATGGACTGGGAGAAAATGTTTATAAACTACATGCAGTATATCTGACAAAGGGCTAATATCCAGGATCTACAAGGAACTTAAATAAATCTGCAAGAAAAAAACTGAAGTCCTGTTAAAAAGCAAGCAGAAGACATGTACAGCATTTTTTTTTTCAAATGAATATAGAAAAATGGCTAGCAGATATTTCCAAAAATGTTCACCATCATGAATCATCAGGGAAATGCAAACTAAAACCACAATGAGATACCATCTTATCCCTGTCAGGACGGCCATTACTAAAATGTTAATAAACGGTAGATGTTGATGTGCATAGGATAAAAATGGAGTACTTACACTGTGTTGATGGGCAATAAATTAGCACAACCTCTATGAACAGTAGTGTGAGAACCTTCCTCTATGAATTAAAAGTAGACCTAACATTCGATCCAAGAATACCACGATTGTTTATCTACCCAAAGGAAAAGAAGTCATTACATCAAAAAGGCACCTCTACCCTAATCTTTACTGTGGAACAACTCACAATTGCAAAGTTGTGAAATCAATCTAAGTCCTCATAAATTAGTGAGTAGGTAAACACACACATACACATATACACACTCCCACCATAAAAATGAATGAAATAATGTCTTTTGCAGCAATTTGGATGAAACTGGAGAACATTATCCTAAGTATCTCAGGAATGGAAAAACAAACATCTCATGTTCTCACTAATAAGGGGGAGGTACATGATGGAGCCAGGTTATAAGGAGGTATAAAGATATTGGAAACTAAGTGTCAGGTACGGTGTGCTGTTCTAGTGACAGGCATGGCAAAAGCCCTGAGTTCAGCATTGTGCTATTCATCCATAGGACAGAAATATTGTATGTACCTCTTAAAATTTTGAAATAAAAAAATATAAAAAAACCCCTATTTTCTAATTAAAAAATTTTAGTCCACATTCGGTTTTCTTAAGGACACGTGCAGTTTTATTCTTTGTATTTTCAGCAGCTGGAAGGTATTGAAACATAATAAACACATGTTTTGTGATCATGTGGGTGGATATCTAACCCACAATAGTCTTTCAGAGGTGTATTGGCCTTTTGGTTCGATATCTTAACTCTTAATCTTTCCTTATAAGAGTAGGGATCTAGTTTCAGCAAAATTGGAGAATGTAATTCAAATTAGGGCTAGGTAAAAGTTACAGCTGACTGACAGGGAATCCAGGAAAACTGGAAACTATTTGAGTGTGGTCCCTTCAACAGCCCTCCAGCTCCACATATCACACAAGGTCGTCATAATACAGACTAGACTGCCATTCATAGAAATAGAGTTTTGACTTATATGGAAAGGTAAAATGACATTAAATGCATTCTGCTTTACAAGGCATAGACTGTGTAATATGTTTCAGAAATATTTCTATTAAGATGGTTGGCTTTAGTACTTGAAATGTTAAGCTTCAGTTATCTGTAAAATTAACATATGTGTACAGATCATTCCCCATCAATGTCAGATTAACAGAATGATCTGCCCATTGTCACTACCAATCATTCTTCTGCTACCCCTGGGCATTTTTCTCTTACCAAAATATGCTACAATGATGAATATTTTGTTCAAGGACGGTTTCTTTTGGGAATGTTGGTAGCAAGGAGATGTGTTTTAAAATTAGCACAGGCCATCCTTGACCTGTTTCAGTCCATTATTCCAGCACTGTGCTCCACTATGAGGTCAATGAAATTCCCAGGCTGAGCCTGGCATCGGTGCCATTGTGTATCCTGTAATCTGAGCCAGACATCTGTGAGTGCAGGGAGCAAGCCCCAGGGCAGGAGGGCTGGCCTCTTTCCACCTACATGACTGTTTAAGTAAAAGCAGTGCAGGGAGAAAGACAGGGGAGCCTGTTTTCTTTGTAATTGGTGTTGGCTTGAATGTATTCAATTCATACATTGGCTCAAAGGCTCCTCATTTTCAAGAGGACAATGCTCCCACATAATGTAGCAATCAGCACAGAGCTGAGAGCTACAGTAACGTTTTAACTATTTGAAAAGTCCAAACTTTTCTTTATAGTGGTTCATGCACACCACAGCTTTACGGTTCCCAGATGGACCAACGTATCACTGCCACACGTGCGCACACACACACACACACACACACACAGATACATAAAGTGTGCGGCAATTTCCTCCCTCTCTTGGCTATAAGCATTTTCCCATAAAAGTAAGTCCCTTGTGGTGGATGACAGAGTGAAGAAATTCACGGATCAGCTGATGAATATAAATATGAAAGAAAACTACTTATAAAAAAAGCATTACGGATATATCTTACCATTGCTGTGTGTTAGAATGTGACATTTGTCAGAAAGTAAAGGGTGATGCTATTTCCTAAGTATAGACAGTGAATAGCAGGCTAGTTTCCATCACCATCTCTGAGAGCTACGTTAAGTGTTGCTGTAAAGATTGGCACAGGCGGGAACTGCCAGGAGGAGGTTCTGTTGTGCTACCTTGTGATGGGCATTCACTGTTTGTGCAGGGACTGACACGGGCCACGGTTGTGTCCTGGCAATGAGACTCGCCCTCTGTATATTCTGCTCTGACTTCTTCTGTGGGTTGACGTGAGAGCCGAATTGTCTTCAGAGAATACATTCATCGCTGTCCACTAGCCTCAAGCTGGGCCTCATTGCCAGTTTTGAGGAGACTGCAAGGAAATGTCGTCTACCTGTCACCTGCAGACATTGGGAGGGTTCGCCTTAGATGGGGCTAGTCCCTCCCCTGCGGGAAGCCCCAGAGGCATTTCCAGACAGCCTGGACAAATCACCAAGCTTCATTTGATTTTCTTAACTGCTCATCCCCACAAAGGGTTATAAAGTTATTAAATACCAAATTTAAATGTGAGGTTCCATTATTATTTAAAATCAAGTAAGATTTCAAAATCATTTGTTTAGAAAGTGTAGATTAGAAGGTACTATAATTTCCATGGATCCCTTCATTTTGCAAATGAAAAAAACAGTCTAAGTACTTTAGCGACTTGTTGGGAGTTCTGACCTTTCTTGGTTTAGTGTTTTAACTCCTAAAACATTTTCTCAAAATCTAAATGTTCCTGGAATAATGTATATCACATATGTCCCAGGGTTGATCATCATTAGATCACCTTTTCCTTTTTATACTGGCTCTATAGGGGACTGACACCCCCCCCCCCAACACACACACTCACTAGCTTCACTGGCACAGATTAAACCCTGGGAACACGTCCTCAGGGACTGGGGCACCCAGGAATAGCCCTTGTCTGGTGCCTGAGACTCCGTGTGTCAGCTGAAGTCATTCTGCAGCGGGCACCCTCTTTTCTCCACCACTGCGACAGCCTCTTGTTATTATCTGATCGTGTGAATTCTCATCACTGGCTTTGCTCAGGATTCAATCCGTAGAAGTCTAAATTGGCATTTTCACTTACTCCAAATATTTCAATCATTAGAGTACAAAAAATTTCCTGTGTTTTATGAAAGGCAAAGAAAATGATCTCCAACAGGCCCCCACAGTCCTACCCAATAATGTTTATTTCACCTCTAAAAAGTACAAATAAAAATTAAACCAGGAAACCCATGAAAGGAGATGATTAAATAAGCCATAATAACATATATTACTAAAAGAATACCACTTATATAGGGAAGTGGGTCTGCGTGAATCTCTCCAACATATTACATTATATGAGTAGATGGCCACGTAATACTTTTATATTAAAGGAATAGCAAAATCCCACCCCCATAAAGTGCAATATGTATAATTTGGGTGCTTTTCAATGTTTGCATGCATTATAAAAAGCCAGAAAAAAATACAAACCAAGTTCAGAAAAGTGAATTCTTCTCAAAAATAAGGAAGCAATCAATTCTGGGGAAGTTGAGCAAGAGAACCTTTATTTCATACTTTTTTTTCTACTGGAACTTATTAATAAAGCCACTTACCTTGACTACCTATCTATTTTGCTGAGCTCATGAGAGTAAAATAAAGAGTTGAGGAGAGCTCTGCAGTAGCAATCATTAAACCCTCATCGTAGTTGCCATCACACATCCTGATAATCACCTGCATAATTTCAGAATTGGCTCCAAATTGGATGCAAACAAGAAATATTTTTGTCTTCTAAGAATGATAACATTTTTTATGAAAGACATCATAAAGATGTCCTAGAAAGAGCAAGATAACAATCTGCCTGGGATGAGATAGGGTGGCCCTGACGTTTGTGTGCAATTGTAAATTGCACATGAACTTGATGGCCACTGTGTCTAATTATTTATTTTTTTGAAGCAGACAAATGAACCAGGTAGATTACAAGGTCAACTGTTGTCAGAGGTCTCTTTTTTATGTGATGGTTTCCACGTTGGAGGAAGATAAGTGAGACGGCCTGCCCTCCATCTGCACAGTATTGCCGAGGTCGGGGTGTGGTGCGGGCCAGTGCATGTCTCCCTGTGGCTGTGTGTGCCTCCGTTGGTCTGGCATCTGTGCCCATGTAGGAGGAATATTTACATTGACCAGGATCTGGAATTTAGGCCAACATTTACTGGCATTAAGTGAGGTTTGAATTATTCCTGTGATATCAGTAAAAGCAGCAGCAACACAAGAGCAATAAAAAAACATGCTTTGAACATAAGAGGCTGTGGTATTAATCAAATATTTTAGAGGCAGTGGAGTAACTCTGTGGCTTCTCAGGATACAGCTGTCTTCAAATCCAATACCTCCTGTATGTAGAAAATAGAATTTTGGCGGTTTTCACATGTAAAATACATTTTGGGGTACATGTAGAGGATGTATGCGTTTTTCACAGAAGTATCATTTGGTCGATATCTCATTTAATTTTAATACATTTCATAAAGTATAGTTTTCTGAGCACCATATTATTTACATGAAACTTTCTTTTCATCACAGATAACAGGCAGATGTTACCGAAATCATAGTCATAATCACAATCAAAGCCTGACTGAGTTGACCAGCAGCATTATGGCAATGTCTCTTCTTCAAAATAAGGTAAGACAGATTCATGTCAAACACTTTTTATGATTACTATATTTAACATAAAAAAGGGAGCAGAGTTTCTCACCCTTCCATTTCTAATTTTGCTAATGTAGCTACAAGCTTTTATTAGCCCACGTTTTCTATTTGCCAACACCGTGATCAAGGCTCCGCTGCCCTTTATGTGCTGTAGAAAGCCTGATAGAATGTCGTGATTGCATAAATGCCGCTACCACTGTTAACGAAGACTTCGCTAGTTAATTCATCTCGTTTCACAGTTTGGGATGGGGGCAGAGTGGCTGTGTTTAGACACCCTTTAAAGTGAGGGTTCCATAACAGTCCTTTAGTTCACACACTATGATGAAAGATGATCTTACATAAAATACATTTGTGATCTAAAGAGTACATCCTCATTACGTTTGAGATCTCCATTTCAAAGACATCAGGCCTGCTTTCCTCTCCTGAAGTCAGACCTCTCTAAAGCGCATCACCAGTGGTCTGTCACATGCTGGGTCATCAACTGTGTGTCGGTTGATTAAGGCAGAATAAATGGCAAATCTGGACCCACTCCCCGGAGGCTGGTGCTCTCCCCGCCAACTCTTACCCTTCCCTGTGGGCGGCCCTCTCTCAGCACCCAACCTCTTTTCTTTCAGATCAATGTGTTACAAAACACCCCTGTACTTCTTTCCCTTGGCAAGGCTTGTGAACTTGAGTCCTTTGTTTCACAAAAGGCTGACCAATTCTGCTTCCCTCACTCTGAACACAGTATTAACCAGCTAAACAAGAAGAGAAAAAGCTGGGATTGCAGGCTTCCCATAGATTTTATCTGCAAGTAGATCATTTCAAAGAATTTGAGCCTGATGATTTTAATGAAAACTCAGTTTATTTCCTAAATGTTAGTCATTAGTTGCTGCTTAGGAGTCAAAGTGTGGGGACAGTTAGGACTGGGTCCAAAGCATGAACAGAATTTCTTAGTATTCAAAGGAGGGTCTAGGGAAAGATGGGATCTCAGACGATTGGTGGCGTCCTCCAGACCTCAGCTGCGTCAGGCACACCTTTCACAGACAGCAACGGTCCTCACTCCCTCAGAGTCCAGCCATTTTTAAAGAAAAGGACAGAAGAAAGTAAAAATTAAGTCACTGAGCAAGGACAGGGTATAAAATCAGGAGACCTGCGGGAGTGGGTTCAGTAACAAATATAGGAGGTGACGCTGTTAAAAGCAAAGACGCTATTGAGAAAAACTAACCAAAGCCTGAAGACGAACCGTAAAAATGCTCTTTAAAACACAGATAAAAATTAAATAAAATGCTGGGAAATACTGATAGCATGACTCATATATAAAAATGCCGTCAGTTGTGAGAAACATCTTGAAGATGTCATATGTATCTTAAAAATCAGACAGCATGCTGGAATGAAATATTTTTCCAACACCCCAAGTGTGGATTAAAAGACAGGTATAGATTTGAACTCTTCTTTCCCGAAGTCACATTTTTCACAAATTATGGAAGACTGAAGTGTGTGTACGTGTGTGGTGCATATTTTCCCAGATCACTTACAAGTGCTAAGGAAAGAAATGGGGTGGGAGCAGGTGGTTGGCAATATTTTGGGAAAGAAGTTAATTTTGAAGCAGCTGCTGACAATTTTCCTACAGTATTATTCATCATTTAAAAAAATTAAAATGATTGTAATTACCCTGATGTGTCACATCATATGTGACTGACAAAAGGGAACGATGGTAGAAACGGGGAACATGTCTACCTCCCAGGAGTAGATGCTCGTAATGAACTCCAGAGCAACCCATTTCCACGGGATGTGGCCCCAGAGGATGACGCTCAGGTGAGGAATAAAATCGAGCAGAAGGCCTGTGAGCGCCAGTGACCACCTGATCAGAGCTCATTTAGCGATTGCCATCACTTTGCAGCAACCATGCAGTTAATACCCAGCGTACTTGACATCTGCTATGTTAAATTAGCACTTGCAGAATTAACACCTGCTGTCAGCCACCCAGCATGAATGTTGCTTTCTTCAGAATAAAGGGGAAACAAATTATTTCCCTAGAAATTTGTGTAAATTGTATTTTTGTGGATGGAGAATTTCTTGGAAAGATTTGGAGACTAGCAATCAAGATTCTTCATTTTCTGTAGTGTTAACATGATGAGTAACTCCAATTCTCCTCCTGGCAGTCAGAAAAGACTTCTCAAAACTGAGCTTAATATCATCTCATTCATCAGACAAGATACTGAAGGTAAAAGTGTTCCAAAGAATGAACACGTATTCAGATGTAAAGTGGCATGCTAATTGCACAGTAATGATAATAATAAATCTGTCATTTTAAATTATCGTTTATTATTTATAATTTTTCTTATCTTATGGTCCATTTTCTTATACTAGGGTACTGTACGTTTTATTCATATAAAACTCTATACCAATTTCTATTAATAATATGTGTAGTATCACTTTTGTGTCCTCTTAAAAACATCATCAGTATTGATATAAAAATGTTTAATCATATGTGTTCACATGTGCATAGATCATGAGCAAATAACTTCTCTAATGTCAGTTTCCTTATACATAAAACAATAAGAATAGAATTATTATGTCGTAATAGTAACTTGAGTGCATCTTTGTACAATGCTTGGTATTGTATTAATAGGATAACCCTCAGCACACAAAAACAATAGACAACATAAAACAAAACAAAAACTAACCTAATGCATCATTATACTACTAAGATTTCTGTGCACCGTAGCAAATAATAAATGTGTAAAACTTAAAATGTGCCTCTGATTTGGTTGTTTTGAGTCAGCAGAAGTATTTTAAACATTATGGAAAATACTACGAAGTATAAAACGTAATTTCTGACTTTGCAATGCATAAAATAGCATTGGGATGGGGTTTTATCATTTTCCAGGGCCATTAAGTAAATATTCTCAAGGAGAAAAATAATAAAGACTTGAAGTCAGGGAACGTTTGCTTGAGGGACAACGTAAGACAGCTTTTCAGAACCTGGAATTGGAGTCAGAAACCTTTAGAAAAGTTATTTTCAACCAGTGTGGCAAGAAAAATTTTAAAGATCATTCCTTAAATTATTTTCAAAAGAAGTTCAAAGCACAGTAAGCATATTCATTTTTTTCATTGTTTGTTTTGATCAACATGATTTAACTGTCCTGTGGAAGTTTAACTATAGGTTCAATTGTGCCATGAGATAAAAAAGTTTCAAAATATTGCTGTAGAGAGTAACATTACCTTTCTGTGCCTCAATTTCTTTATGTATAAAATGGGAGATGACATAACAATATATATGACATAAGGTTGATTGGAGGAACAAGTTTGAAACAATAATTGTCACCTAGCAAACATTCCTAGGAGATTCAGTGTATAGTGGGATGACAAGGACTTTGAGAAAAGCCATATCAACAACTTTAATCTGGTTGAGCCTTTTGTGAAATTACAACGTCTATCCACAGACTCCAAGGGGAAAGTATTCCATGTGAAACAACCAGTGTGAAGTAGGTAGCCTTGGGAGGTGCTGACCATCTGAACACTGTGATTAATCGTAGTGGGAACTAAAGCTGGTTGGGGGGGGGGGGCTGGCCCCACACAGCTCTCGCAAACCAGAACCAGAAGCAAGCATTATGTTCTGTCAGTGATCAGCGCCGTCAGAAGTGTTAGGACGAAATGCCACTAGTTTTCATTGGTTCATTCCAGTAACCAGGGAAAAGCTGATGTGAAAATGGAATGAATTTTTTAAAACGGGCCGTTATAATAAAGAGGGTCACAGGAAATAGGACCGTGGTAGTAACTGTTCTCGCCCGCCTGTCAGGGGAAGAGCTTTCTTACTCATTATCATGAGACACTTACATATAAACCATGCAGTCCCCAGAACCTCACATTTAAACTCATTTACCTTTCTTATCTGAGAATCAGGTACTAAATATTAACTGATACTTCCAGAGTGTTGACTATGTGTAAAATTCTCGGTCGGAAACTCGTAGGTACTATCATGTGACAGTTACAACAATTATATCAAACTGGAAGAAACAGTTTTAATACCGTTACTGATCTTACTTGTGTCTGCAAAACCCCAATTTAAGAACATTCTGATATTAAATGTATCTGCAGGGATGAAGAGAAACAAGCCTTTGGAATTCAGTCAAATACAATCATTTTCAGGCTGTGATCAATAACATTTTTTTTTTCACACGGGGCATCAGAACCCTAGGAATTGAGAGAAGACTAGGTGGGCACTTTTTTTCCTTAATGCTGAGTGAGGAAAAAAAAAAGATAAATAAAAATTACTTGAATAAATGTTAATAGAAGTCACCATCCCTTTGAAAAATGAAAAATGACAAAATTTTCTGTCTGAATTTGCCTCTGTAACCCGTTTAGAGAGAAGGGATTATGAGAAATGAAGGGACATGGTTCTGTACACAGGGTAGCCGGGCTTATGAAAGTCTGTGCCTTCCTCTGACTGTGGATATAGGTTTTGTTTCCATGGAGAGACAGAAAATTCACTTTTATTTTAATTATTTATTTGTATTTGTTTATTTTGAAACAGAATCTCACTGTTTCCCCAGGCTAGAGTGCCCCACCATCATAGCCCACAGCATCCTCAAACTCTTGGACTCAAGCAAGCCTCTTGACTCTCCCTCCCTAGGAGATGGGACTGCAGGCACCAGACACAAAGACCAGCCAGTTTTCTATTTTTGGTAGAGATGGGGTCTCCTTCTTTCTCAGGCTGATCTCAAACTCCTGAGCTTAGGCCATCCACCTGCCTTAGCTTCCCAGAGTGTTAGGATTATACTGCACCCTGCTAGTACATACGTTTTTTAGAAGCAAAAGTGATTTTATTAAACTTTGAGGTATATTGGGACATAGTACTCGACAGGAGATCTTCAGTAGTAGACCAGAGCACGGCTTGAAATTTTTGAACTGCTATTTAAGAACTGTTGCACCCAGAGAAAAATTAGAATCACAGAAATGTCCTTGTGCTGCACCCCAAATTTATTAGCACAGAATATGAGGAGCACCCTTGTGAGATGCCCAGATAATTATAGTATTTTATAGATGTCTGAAGTGCTGGACTATCATCAAATGAAAAGCCAGAGTGACCACTGTGCCCACAACCCCCTACAGCGGCTCTCAGTCTTAATTAGGATAAATTCAAAATTCTGACAGTGGTCTACCAAGCCCTTTGTCAGTGGGTCCCTTCATCAACTTCCTCTTCTCATCTCCTCCTCGCAGGGTCAGCTTCACAGGCATGTGACCTGTCCAGCCACAGTTTGTGCTTGGCGTAAAGCCCCGCTGCCTGTTACAATTCTTAGTAACTTTGTCCTTCGACGTGATTTGTCAGTGAAATCCAGCGGATAATGGAGCAAGCCAGGAGATTCACAAGAGCATGCTGTTCCTGGCCAGGCCAATCTCACGGAGCATCTGCAATGACCCATGAACTTGGGACCTTGGTGGACGCCTGGTGCATGGATCTTAGGTGAGATTCAAAGAAGTGAGAGGGCAAGTGTGTCCTATCCAGGACGGAGTTATCAACAGGCTGCTGACAACCCTGAGAAGCTACTCCCCATGTGAATAAAACGTACTTGGACAGAAGGAAGAAGGCTACGGTATTCTGAGAAACACAGAATCCTCCACGTTTCTTCCTTCTGTTGACAATAAACACTATTCTGTAATAATCACACAGAAGGAATTGGAAAGGGAGAACAATTCATCTCTGCCTATCCGTAGGTTTCTAGAGGATTTGGAGAACGCAAGTATCAAGTTAGCGCTATAAGAGCAACGAGTTTGGTTTTGCCCTGTTTTCACTGATAACACAACACGTAAGCGTGCCTTAGATGCAATACACTGACCATAAATTTGTGATTTTGATACGAGTTAAATGCTCTTACATTTAAAGTACTCTTGTGCAATATATAAACAGTTAAATTAATGCCAATAAGTTAGAGATTTAATTTCCCTTTATTTAGGAGAGTAGAAAGTAAATGAAACGCCGTGACAAGTCAAAGGAGAGGGAAAATCTTCACCCTGAAGTTTCCTTAGCAGCTTCTTCTCCTCCTTTGGAACAAGGGCCCCGACACTTGCAGTTTTCACGGAGCTCCCCCACAAATGACGTGGCCAGCGCCGGCCCTGACGATTCCTTTCCTCTCCCTTCCCTTTCTCCAGGCACCTGTGCTTCCTGGTTCTTACTTGAACATGATCCTCTCCCCGTTTCTACCCAAACACGCCAGGATTCCTTCCATTTCCAGCCCTTCCCTGCTCCTCCTGCTTCTCTCCGGCAGGACCTTTTCCAGGCGCCCCTGCCAGGCTTCTTACCCTCCCTCACGTCGTTTCGCCCATAACACTTCTCAGTACATTTTTCTCTGTTCACATTATTAAGCATAATCTCTTTTAGTTAGAGTACTCCTGATTCTTTTTTTTATCAGAACTTTGATGGTACTTATCACCATCTAATTTACTATGCGTTCTATTTAATTAACGTGCTTATTATTTGCTTGCCCCATAAATAGTTGAGAGAATGAATCAATTACTCTCCAGAAACAAAGGTCTAGGGAGATACAGGATAAATTATTTATGACTTTTCCCAACGGAAAATATTACTTTAACCAAATGACAAATTTAGGTCTCCTGCCTTTTGACTTAGTATTCCAAATGAGATTGAACTTGGTGGTCAAATGGGATCTGAGCCTTAGTATGATATTAATTTCTGTGGCAAAGTAATAGATACATACGTTACTTATGTAATAAAATTTAATTAAAACAAATATAATTAAGATTGTAGTTTAGTTCATTGTGAGTTCTCAGCCACTATAAAGGCTTTAGATTTACTTTTTTCATTTTAACTTCAAACTAGTGAGCAGTAAGAATTCTGAGTGGCAAATGGCAGGTGTCCATTCTAATTTAACAAAGCAGATGTCAAAGATTGTTTACTGGGGCTAACGGCTACTCCTTCTGGAAAAGGCCTTACTTTGGGGTCTCTCCTAATTAATAACATCGAGCCATCATCTGTCAACTTTGTATCCAGGTGACAGTGAAACCTTCAGGGAACATGACTTGGGCAATATTTTCAGATAAAGAAAGGGGGAAAAGATTGTTGTTCATCATTTAAAGACAATTCTTTCACTTCTGTCAAAATTACAGCTGCATACTATAATTCACTTCTTCTGGAAAAATATTATACAAAGTCTCAGACTTGGACAATGTGATAAGTTAATTAAACCCCAAAGATGGTACATAAAAGAGCCAAAAAATGCAGTTAGGTTATAAATGTCACGTCTTTCATTACTGATCCCTATACCACTTCAAATAACTGTACAGAACCTGTATGTTCTGAGAATACCCAGAGAGACACAGACAGGTCAAGTGTACAACTTAATAACAACTTGTGTGCACTAGATAGAGAATTTCCTAATGTTCAAACTACAACATCAAATTGAGTTCTGAATCATCTAGACCACAACTCGCAGTCACTTCCCTGAGATTTTGGTTTTCTGAAGATTATCTATTACTGTGATGTGTGTTGTAGCAACAGAGCATTGCACTTCACCTTCATAAAGTAAAATGTGGTTAATGGGACCATTTTTACCTGCAGTGGTGTCAGGAAGTTAGTGAGGTTTATAGTTTTGTGCTGAAGAATGTCATAAAAAGTAACATTTATTTAATAGGAATGATGGTTTTATCAATTTTTACAGTCAACTCTTTGTTTATTCTTTTCACGACATGCAGCTGTATTATGATGCACTTGTGTAAATACATAAATCCCAGTTGTTCAGTTCAGGGTGGGGAACCCTGGGGTA
The DNA here is from genome assembly GCA_963574575.1 of Galagoides demidoff. Classification (NCBI taxonomy): domain Eukaryota; kingdom Metazoa; phylum Chordata; class Mammalia; order Primates; family Galagidae; genus Galagoides; species Galagoides demidoff. The sequence goes on from CAUYQV010057879.1 coordinate 47,405, forward strand.
CGTGTGGACTTCTATATCCTTGAGTGCAGCCTTTTGACTGAATCTGAACTCAGACCATATCAGTTCGTTCGTAGGAGTTATTATATAAATTGGATTCAGTCGCAGGCCCAGACTTGGGGCTCTGGAGGGCCACATATGGCCTTGAGGCTGGGGCTTCCCCACCAAGAGTTCACATACATTTGGTTCTTCGTTTATTGTTGAGGTAGCTGTTAGGGGTACCTGTAATGATCCTGTAATGATAAGCATAAGGAAATAAACTGGATGAATCTGTTCTTAGCCACATTGGGTACATTTAATAGAAATATTTTCTTTCAAGTCAATGAATATTTATTTGAAACAGGACAGTGTATTTAACCACCTTACTATTTATTATTCCATGATCTCATCAATTTGATTTTTACTTAAGTTTTCTTGTTGTAAAGCTATAGTAGAAGAAATCACACACACAAATTCAAAAGTCACTATTCCATGGAAGCTAAGCGATTAGAAAACATGATATACACCCTCGACAGCAAGCACGGGATCTGCACACAGTAGGTTATTTCAAGAATTTGAATGAATTCTGAATTTATTCAAACATTCTTTAGAGATTAGTAAAGGCATTCTATATTTTATTTTCAAATTTGACTAACCCCCTCAAGGGAAATTTAAGGATGAAATAACACCCAAAAGTAATCAATTTGACTCTAGAAATTAAATTTCAAAGTATTTAAGCAGATTTTTATTTCCGTTGGATATTCAAGTGTGCATTGCCTTTTGTTATCTGGATTTGACATTGTTGAGTAAACTTGAATTCTCCACACTTCCTTCCAAAGAGGTGGTAATAGTTTGCAGTCCCACCAGCAGTGTAAAAGTGTTCCCTTCTCTCCCCATCCACGCCAGCATCTGCAGCTTTGAGACTTTGTGATGTGGGCTGTTCTCACTGGGCTTAAGTGATATTTTAGGGACTTTTGATTTGCATTTCTCTGAAGATTAGGGACGACCAGCATTTTTTCATATATTTGTTAGGCATTCTTCTGTCTTTGTTAGAGAAGGCTCTGTTCTCTCCTTTGCCCAGAGATATATGGCATTGTAGGGGCCTTTTTTGTTTTTTAACTGTGAGGAAAACACTTGAAGAGATTGGCCTTGGAAAGATTTTATGAAGAAGACTTCCGTGGCAATTGCAGCAACCACACAAATAAACAAATGGCACTTAATTATACTGAAAAGCTTCTGAACAGCAAAGGAAACAGCAGGCACAGCAAACAGACAACCTTCAGAATGGGAAAAGAGATTTGCATATTTTGAATCAGAGAAAAGCTTGATAGGACCATTTTTATAAACAGCGTCAGTCAAAAGAGAAGGAAATCCCATGTATAAATGTAAGAAAAAAATAAGAAATTGAGTTTTAGCAGACTTACATGTAATTTAGTCCATTATTAATTAATATCAGTAAGTGCCTTCAGTGTAAATAAGGAAAAACTTGTTCTATTGTTAATTGCAGAGAGTAAAGTGTAGATATATACAAATTACAAAGACCATAATATTAATGAAAATGCACTGTTATCAGGTAAATAAACATTCAGTCTTTTGCATCTGTGAAACAAAAGCTACGAAATCACATATAATTGGTTCTTGAAAAACAGAAAATCTCTGAATTCATAGTTTTTAAATGAGAGATTATCTCAAATATCTGGGGTAATTGTGTTTCATTGTATATTATTTGTAGCATTACCTAACAGTTATCTTTCTAAACTTTATAAATTGGCATGTTTTGAAGAATAAACAGAGGTCTAGTGAAATGTGCATTAATCTAAATCAAATGTTGATAGCCTGTTAAACAGAACCCCATCATTATAAAAACAATCAAAAAGCCATAATGGTTATAAAGTTGCATTTGCTTTTCATGAAGTTATTTAAACAAATAAAGAATGAATTTATAAAATAAATCTAGGAAATTCTGTATTAAAAATTACTTTGAAGGTAAATCTCCTGTTAAGAGTTCTTACCACCATAAAATATTTTTATAAAGAAAAAAATGCAAATCACATGAAGATCCAATAACCTATTAAATACATCAATCAATAGCTATATACTGTTTTTTTTTTCTAATAATATGCTACCCCAGGAGAGTAGTTCGGTACCTAAGTCTGTAAAGGTGTAATTTTATCCTATTTTATCTTTTTCTCCATGACGATGGTACAGTTATTTTTAGTCATTACACATTAGAATTACTTATTTGAATGGTTTGATTATAATAAGATTGAGTACTTCATATTTGACATTAAATAGCCAATCCATTTTATTATAAAGATCCTGCTTTAGGTTCCCTTGTAGTTATTAAAATTTAACTTGTCTTGTAATTTAAGCAATGAAGGATCTGTTTAATCAGTTGTAATAATTTTAAGTGACTGTGTTTGACAAGCAGTTCTTCTCTGCTTTCAATTAGTCCCTGATGGAGATGGCCAGATCTGATCATTCAGAAGTGTTTTTTTTAACCTGAATTATTTGCTTTGGGTTGATACCTTTGGCCAAGTTAATTGGAAAGTTGCCAAATACCCACCTCACGCTGTGCTGTGCAGACAGAGCAATAAACATCTGATATGCCAAATGGTCTTATGGATAAACATGAAGAAAACACGACAATTTACTGCCTTGTTTATCTTCAGCCCCTCAAACAAAACATGGCCTCACAAATCTGGTGTCCCATTTGGGTTATCCTGGTGATCTCTGTCGTTGCCAAAACTAAACTGATGAGTTGATGACTTACAATAATACCTCCAGGCAAACGATTTACAAATTCTATGAGAAAATAATAAACAAAGATTAACACCTTAGAAATGTATACCTTACCCTTAGAATGAATTTATTTGTTTAGCTGAACTTAGTTCCTTCTTTATAGCCTCAAATTTGGGTATTGGTTAACTCTTCTAGATGATCCAATTTCCAGAAACAATATTATTTTTATCACTTATGTTTCAACTGGTAGTAAAATACTATTCAGTAATCTAAAAAAAATGCATTTTGCACAATAATTTTATTTTGCCTTTATGAGGCTTTTTAGGTAACTTAAAGTTGCTTTTGATTTTATTATTATTTACTTTATGAAGATTTTCATTACCCAGTATATTTCTATTAGCATTTAGATAAACTTATGAGATTTGTTTTTTCATTTAAAGCAGGAGTCCTCAAACTTTTTAAACAGGGGGCCAGTTCACTGACCCTCAGACCATTGGAGGGCCAGACTGTGGGCCCCAGGATGAATCGGCTGCTAAGCAGGACAGGCAGTGGTGCCAAAAACACCCTGCTGGACAGATAAATGTCCTGGGAGGGCCATAGTTTGAGGATGCCTGGTTTAAAGGGTCCATAATAATAACAAATTGTTAAAAAATATAAAACTTGAAAGCAGTGCCTGTGGCTCAAAGGAATAGGGTGTTGGCCCCATATGCCGAAGATGGTGGGTTCAAACCCAGCCCCGGCCAAAAATAAAATAAATAAATAAATAAATAAATACACACACACACACACACACACACACACACACATATATAAAACTTGATGATTGAATTCATGATTTTATGATACTTATTTTCATTTTTATAAAACAAATATTCAAATTGACTACATCTAAATTTTGTCATTTATTTTCTTAAATAAAATAAAAACATTTGGCTCCTATGCAGTTGGCTGCAAAATTGAGTCTTACAAATATTGTGAATGTTCTTTTCCCATGGGATGAGATTTTATGGGAATCTGGGGAAGGCTAGAGCCTAGAATCCAAGTAAAATAATTGTTGCACCTTCAGTCCGTAATGAGCACTGGCTATTCAACTGGTTCTTGACCTTACCCTGTGCAACACAGGCTGGTTCCCAGGTCAGCCACAATTCTCCTTGTCTTCCCATTAAAGTGACTCCGTAGGCCACGCTCAGCCTTTAGATTCATTCTTCCAGAAATCAGACCAGAGTTTAACTTTTAACCTACTGCAGGGGCTACATATCAAGTCCCTGAACTAATACTCATCAAGCCTTCTGAATTCCACTTCAGGAGAGATGATGGTTCCCTGGCTGAGGTATGGGGGATGAGGTGAAGTGGAACTCCCATCCCCTCAGTAGCTTCTGCCAACACAACTCTCTACAACTAAACATATTTGAGTCAAATTTCTACTGTTTTTCTTCTTACTGGAAATCACTCTAGGTCTTGGCTTTATTTTGATTTTTGGGTGTAGTGTGATGTCTTACTTTTCATTTGGTGTTTACTACTAATCATCTCAACTGAAGCTTTGGTATTAATATTCTGTGCTTCATTTTCTTCTGTAAAATAGCAATATAAATTTTAAACATCCAACCCGAAAAAACAACTTAGTATTATTGTGATAATTAAATGAGCTATTTCAATGTCATGCTTAGAAGTATTGTTGGCACATAGGAAGGGATGTTTATAAGTTAGAGTCTTCCTCCAAATGAATGAAACCTCCCCGTGATAACAGACAAAGGGCCAACAGCCTGGAAGGAGAGGCGCCTGGGTGAAGTTGGAAGTCAGAATCTGTATATTAGGAAATAACATACAGACTAAACTCTACTTTCTTTGTTCTATTTTTTAGTTAATCACAATATTTTTACACATCCCCGGGGCACATATGATACGTAGTTACACACATACGATCTGGAATGACCAAGTCGGAGCCCTTGTGGTATCTGCCACCTCCCACATTCGCCATTTCTACGTTTGAGGAACATTTCAGGTTTTCTTTTTTTTTTTTTTGAGACGGAGCCTCAAGCTATCCCCCTGGGTAGAGTGCCATGGCATCACAGCTCATAGCAACCTCCAACTCCTGGGCTCAAGCGAGTCTCCTGCCTCCACCTCCCACGTAGCTGGGACTACAGGCGCCTGCCACAACACCCAGCCATTTTTTGGTTGCAGCCATCATTGTTGTTTGGCGGGCCCGGGCTGGGGATTTGAACCCGCCACCTTAGGTGTACGTGGCTGGTGCCTTAGCCGATTGAGCCACAGGCGCCGAGCCCATTTCAGGTTTTCTTTCGTTGCTGCTACTTAAAATGTACAATGCATTGTCGTTAGCAATAGTCACCCTAGTTTGCTATCAAACAATATAACTTAATCCGTCTCACTGTAGATTTGTAACCAGTAGTCAGCCTCTCTGATCACCCCAACCCCTTCCACACCCCAAATGTCTGCTGGTATCTGTCATTCTCCTTCTACTTCCAGCAGCTCAACTGCTTCAGCTCCCACCTGTGAGTGGGCAGAGGTGGCATTTGTCTTTCTGTGCCCGGCTTATTCCACTGAAGATGATGCCTCCAGGTCCCTCTGTGTTGCTGTGGGTGACATGATTTATCTTCCCGTGGCTGAGTAGTGGTCTGTCTCTGCATATATATACATACAACCATGGGAACCAGCAATCGGCTATAAATACATAGATTTATTTCTGGGTTCCTTATTCAGTTCTGTATGTCTGAATTTACACCTAACCACACTCTCGGGGTCACCTATAACCTTGTTACATGTTCTGACGTCAGGCGGTGTGATGTCGTCAGCTTCATCCTTTTTCCTCAGGATTGCTTCGCTATGTCAGCAGTTTTTGGTGAATTTTCGTGACTTTTAGCACCTTTTTTGTTTTCTATTTCTGTGAAGAATGATATTGGTATTTTGTTAGAAATTGTGTGGAATTTTTAGATTGGTTGGGGTGCTATCAACATATTTGAGTCAAATTTCTACTGTTTTTCTTTTTACTGGAAATCACTCTGGGTCTTGGCTTTATTTTGACTTTTTGGTGTAGTGTGATGTCTTACTTTTCATTTGGTGTTTACTACTAATCATCTCAACTGAAGCTTTGGTATTAATATTCTGTGCTTCATTTTCTTCTGTAAAATAGCAATATAAATTTTAAACATCCAACCTGAAAAAACAACTTTCCTTTCAAATAATATTATTCACTTTATATACCTATATGCTCTGGGGTTGGACACATATATATTATGATAACTTCTTCCTGAATTTATCCCTTTATAAATACCTAATAAGCCGCTTTGCCTCTCTTTTACTGTGTTCAACCTAACATCTGTTTACTGTGCTGTAAATATAGCTATTCTCGCTTGTTTGGCATTTCCATTCACATAGAGTAGCTTTCTTTTTTCTTCTCTTAACTTACAGTCTATATGGGTATTTGCAGGGGAGATAAGATTCTTATAGATATTATCTAGTTGTATCGTTTAATTTAATCAGTATGTGTTTTGAGTGGAAAATTAAATCTGTTCACATTTGATGTTATTATTAATATGTGAGAGCTTATTTCTATTATTGTATTAATTAATTTCTGATTTTTTTGCATACCTCCTGCCCTTTCTCTCTCTCTTATCATTTATTATTGTGGTTTGGGGTTTTTCTGAAGTAATACATTTGAGCTATTCCCTATCTGTGTGTTACTCTACAAGTGAGTTTCACGGTTTCATGGGTTTTCATGATGGCAGACGTTGTCCTTTGCTTCCAGGGATAGGACACCATTCAATATTTCTTGTAGGGTCAGTCTAGTGGGGATAGAATTCCTTCAGCTTTTGCTCTCCTGGGACTTTATTCTGCCTTTACTTGTGAAATTTAACTATTCTGAGAGTAGTGTGCTTGGCTGGCAGGCTTATTTTTTTATTTTTCATTCAGCACTTGAATATATCCCCCCATTCTCTCCTGGCCCACTAGCTTTGTTCTGAGAAATCCACTGTTAATCTGATAGAGATTCCCTTGTAGTGGAAGTTTTCACCCATTATACATTAAATAGATTTTCTTTTCTTTTCTTTTTCAAATTAATATGAGGGTACAAATTTTTAGGTTACATTAAATTCATTGTAAGATAAAATTCAATTGTGGTTGAGTCCTTCACCCAGGGGCATGATGAACATCCTCACATTGGTCATATTAGGTGCGTTCCTGCCAATTGCCCTCCCTCCGCCCTCCAATCACCTTCTCTCCTTTCCCTTCCCCGCTCCTCCTCTCCTCTACCCCTTGCTAGACTTAAATCCTTTGGTCTTCTCTTTGCCTTCTGGAATATCAAATATTTGAATGTTTGGTTGTTTTTGTTACTTCATATGGCACATAAGTTCTTTTAATTTTTTAAACAAATTTTTTACTTTTTATCATTTTGACAGATCTGACTGCAAGTTTGAAATTAATTTTTATGCTTTATCTAGTCTATTGCTAAAGGTTTTGAATCTATCTTTTATTTCATTAAATAAATTTTTTAGTTAGATTTCTATTTGGTTCTTACATATGATATCTATTTCATTGGTGAATTTTTCTTTCATATTCTGAGTGGCTTAGCTGATTTCTTTGTATTTTTTGGTCTGTGTTAGCTTGAATTTTCCTGTGTTTTCTTAATACAATTATTTTAAATTATTTTTCTAGAATTTCATACATTTTTCACTGGAACTGTCTTCCTTTGTAGGTGTAATTTTCCCTTGCTTTTCATGTTTCTTGTGTCCTTACATCAATAGACATACATCTAGTGTAATTGTAATTTCCATTTCTTTGAATTTGGATTTGTAAGAAAGATCTTTTCCCTAAAGATATACCTATGGTGTTAGTTGCGTAGAGTACTTTAGCTTTGAATCTTGATCGACACAGTAGTGTAGTCTCTGTATAATTTCCTTGGCTGTAAACAGCATTAGTGTCCATGGTAGCCTGGGGTATGGTTATTAGTGGAGCCTGTGGTCAAGTTTTGTTGGGACTGGGGATGCCCAGTGGATCAGATGTAGGGCATCAGTGGTGCAGCAGTAGAGTGAGCATACTTGTTCTGGGCCTTAACATAGTGTATGCTGTTGCCAGCATTTGCAAGTTTATATGGGCCAATTCTTCAGCTTCAAGGCAGTGTACCCCAGTGTCAGCAATGCCAGCAACGGGCCGGGAAAATCCTTGGGTCCACAGGCAGTAGGCATGGGGTGAGTGACTTCCTGTGGATCTGCAGGCTGACCTGCCCAGTCCATCAGGAGGCTTGAGTAAACTGTCTCCAGTTGTGGTGGTAACAGCAAGCTAGGTAGGCCCAATCTGAGGACCCCGAGATGAGTGCTTAGATGTCAGTGGTGGTGGATAGGTCTGGATATCTCCAGGACTCCAGATAGCATGCTTGGCAGAATAAAGCAAGGCTGACCAGGCCTGTCCTACGTCCTCCAACTGATACTTGCAGGCATTGACTGTGGTAAGCAGAGGTGGGATGAATCCTAGTCTTCCAGTGAAATGATTAGCTGGGCTATTGCACTGTGGCCCTGCTACTGGGGATGGCAGAATTATTTGCATTTGCAACAGTTGTAGGAAGGCAGATGGGGACATACACTTCAGGCGGAGGCTGCAAGTATAACAACTCATCCTCAGGTGGCTTGTAAATGTGCAATAGGCTTGCTTTCGGGAATGGTGGGATCATAGCTAGTGGTTTACACTTAGGCCTCTGTAGTGGCAGCCAATAGGAATAGCAATTGTCAGTGGGGGGTGACTACCTTCAGGACTTGAAAAATGTGGGGGCTCTGCTGCTGGAGGTGGCTCATGCTTTGGTCCTTGCAGCTTCAGCCAGTAGCAGCAGTGGCTGAAGACAATGGATGTCAGTGGGGCTCCAGGGATGTGGAGATGCAGAGTCACTGGCCTCCAGGAGAGGATAAGTGTGCTTGATTGTAGACTCTCAATATGGTGTTATGCTAATAGCTGCATATGATTCAGCCTGTGTGTGATGCAGTGTGAACTTCCTTTCTGCAGGGGTGCCACTGTGTAGTCCCACAGTAGCTCCCTATTTTAGTCTCTAGGCCTGTGAGGGTTGATGGACACAGTTGTGGCTAGAATTGCAAGAGTCTGTGGTGGGAACATGCCTTACTGGGGGGTCTCACAGTTACACTTCCCTTGCACTGTAGAGACCCTAAGGGCTGAGCAATCTGGCTCCCTTCTCCTTCCCTGCTTTAGGAGTGTCCTGTAATTTCTCTACTGAATTCTGGTGTCTATTCCATGTATGATTAGCTATTTCTTACTTTGGTTCTTTGTGGAGGAAGTGCCTGTCGGATTACTTTCATCAGCCATCTTCTATATTTTGACATATTTATAAACTTACGTTAATTTGTGAATTCACTTTCATTAAAAAATAACCTTTTATTCATGGGTGTGATTTCTTTTAATGTAGAATAGAGAATCTGAGCATTTGATCTATTGTATCTGACACATTTCTAATTAATTAGTATTCACTTATATTATTATTTCAGAAAAAGAACATTAGATGATGTAGTGGGCACTGATACCTACCTACATGGTCTATTATATCATTGTTCAACATACTTGTTTCTTGTTTTTTGGGCAATTATACCTCCCTTCATCAGTGGGATGAGACTGGTTTTGGACAAAGACATGTGAGCAAAAGTGATGTGTCCCGCTCAATCATAATGATGCTAATATAATGTGATATAATATAATATAACATAATTCCAATTTTTAGCTTTTTTTTTTTTTTTGCAGTTTTTGGCTAGGGGTGGGTTTGAACCCACCACCTCCGGCATATGGGGCTGGCACCCTACTCCTTTGAGCCACAGGTGCCACCCAATTTAGCATATTCTTTGCTTAACTTTTCCACACAGATACATACACATATACTATCATATACAATATATAATAAATTGTGTTTTCTGAAACAGACTAGTAATCATGCCAGTTTATAAAATCCAATTTTATACCAAATCTTGTGAAATTAAACTATGACCATAGAAAATAAAAATAGAACAAATAAAACACTAGGAACTAAAAACTAATCAAAGTAAATATTGCCATAAAGTAAATTTAGATCTATTCTCTCTTCAGTGAGGAGAGACACCTTAAAAAATCAACAGACATAAAATGTTCGTTATTCACAGTGTGGAATTGGCTGAGATCAAAGCAATTAGCTAGAAAATTCAACTATTGACCACGACATTGAGAAGGCAAAAACAGTACATGTTTCAGACCACTGAGGGGAGGACAGTCCCTCAATCTCAGAACAAGAAAAACTAATGCTTAATGTTCAACGCCAAGACATGTTCTGAAAAGTCACTGAAATTTGGGCATCATAAAGGAATCTGTCTGGCATTTAGGATAAAATATTTACTGGATTTACCAGGAGGATAAATTATTAGTCTCACACTCTGTGTCAACAATATGTAATATTGAATTATCATGAAATATTGGCTAAACTTGTTTGATGAAAGAAAGAATATGTATGAATTAAAAATGTTAATACCCAGTTGTCATTTCAGTATTATAGGTATAAGACGTTTTAACATTGTGAGCTCATAAAATATACAAAAATAAGCCTATTTTGAAATTAAATAAAATTCTTAAATTCAGCCATCTAAGCTATGAATTAAATGAAAATAGGAAAAATGTGGGGTGGCGGAATGTTCTTAAACATTGAACAGATTTACAGAATCAGAAGGAGTGCAAACAGTACAGATTTTTAAAGTGTATGTAAGGATTATAGTAATATAAACACAGCTAATACACTGAGGGAAAGATCCCAGAACAGGTAATGAGAAACTTCAGATAGAAGTGAGGTGCGGTAAACAGAAAGGATACTTGCGTTAAGTCTCGTAGTGGGGAGCTGATACAAGATTGCCATTTGCAATGTACCGGGGAGATTCTATGATACCTGGCAAAGAGCTAGAACATACATTCGCAGATATAGGAAGAAAAATACAGGGGCAAGGCCTTGTACCTAATGATATACTATAGTAAAGATAGTTTTTAATAACTAAAATAGGACAACACATTTACCATAATCATTTTCTCCCAGCAACTTTAATCACTATAAACTAATCTATTAAAAGTGTTTTCTTAGAAGTATCGTAAGAAAACCAAAAGTTCACTCTATGCATGTAAGAAGAGATATATCTAAAACAAAATATGTCTGTGATATGTAGTTTCAAACTAAACATGGGAAAAATAAAAACTATAGACATTACAGGATGAAAATCAAAATCAGATAAATGACTTCCAGAGGAAACGATATTTTATTTTGAATGAGGATCCCCTCCAGAAAATGTCATTGAGGGCATGTAAAATTATAAAAATCAAACAAAATATGGAACTTCAAATTTTGAAAACAGGTTTCTAGAAATCCATGGAAATATGTACGTAAATGCAAAGTGTCCAAAGTAATTTACTTCTATGATCTTCAAGCAGAAGGAATTTTTTGCTTATTCCAGTGCATTTGAGTTGCTATAATTATATGATCTGAGACTACTATCACATACGTACCTACATACAAACTCCATTCCCTTAAAGTATACTGTTAATAAATCCCATATTCAATAGGATACAAATGACAGCAGTATACATTTACTGAAACCTCAATAACATCACAAAAATAGGAATATGTATCACGCTTTGGGCAGTATGGATATTTTAACAGTGTCCATGCTGTCAATCCAGTAGCTTCGTATGATTTTCCGTTTGTGTCATCTGCCATTTCTTCCCTCAATGTTCCCTAGTTCTCTTTGTGGAGAACTTTCAACCGCTTAGTTAATTATATTTGTAGGCATTTTATTTTCCTGTAGCTACAGTGAATGGTATTGCGTGTTTGACTTGACTCTCAGGTTCATTGTGACTGTGTTCTCACTGATAGATCTCAGCAGAAAAAGAAACAGCACACGTACTCTCTAATTCTTTGGAACTAACTGATGGGCACACAAGGGCATAGGGAGAAGTAAAAATCACTGAAAATCAAGAGGTGAGGAGGAGGAAAGGAGTACAATCCCCTCTAACAGGTGCGATGGGTGCTGTTGGGATGATGGGCACACTCACAACTCTGACTTAAGCATTATAAAAACCATCCACGGAACAAAACTTTTGCACCCCCTTAATAGCATAAAATTATAAAAAAAAATCACTGATAAAACTGACAATATAATCGTTCATATATTAAAGGAATTATGATTTTGTTCTTTAGTATGGCATAGGAAAAGATAAATAAACATATGTACATGGGGAACATAAAGTTTGTGTACAATTTAAATAGTAAGCTAATTTAAACAAACTTTATGTCCACTCTGTGTTAGGAACGTGCATGATGAACTCCAGCCAGCAGCATAAGCATTTTCAGAAATAGCAAGTCAATTTTGTCTCTACTGTCGTATCAGTAATTATTGTTCTATTTTCATGTAAATAGGTAGGGTCATCGTTTTAAACTAAATATTAGTTTTAAAAGGTGTGATGTGAAGCAACTTTGTAAAGAGGCACAATGAACATTTAAGAGAATAGAATTGTTGCAATAAAGTGCAAATGCTTGAATGACTCAAAATTTCACAAGTTTGCATCTGGCTCACATAGCAACATTCACGAAAAATTATAGAATACCACTGTGAAAGTTCCCCGAGAGATGTTTCATTCTGTTTTACATTTTGCAGGTCAGAAAAGTCAGACTGAGGAACCTGCATTCTGAATACCTTAGTACAAGGTCATGTAAAAATAGAGCTGGTTTATTCAAATGGATGAGAATTAATGCTGAAGGAGTAAATTTAGATAAAGAAATATTTTCTGTAGGAAAAATTGAACATTAGAAAAGGTGACTTAAAGATCATGTTGCTGTTTGGGTGGGACGCTGAAACTTCCAAGAGTTGACATTTTGTCGTGATGTTGAAATTGGAAGAATTAAATGGTGATTGGGGAGATATGTAGTTTAACACAGAAAAATAGCATCTCATCTGTGTATTTCTACTTCACCACCAATGTGGCCACACCGGTTGATGCTCTCTGTTGAGATATATTCCATTATCTTGAGATGTATCAGGGAGGGTGCAGTAACAGTGAACCCAAGAGGCAAACCCTAGCCCTCCACAAGACCAACACAGGTGAATTGCTCAAGCTCAGGAGTTCCAGACCAGCCCAAGGAAGAGTGAGATCGCGTCTGTACTACAAATAGAAAAATTGGTGGTGGCATTGTGGCAGGCACCTGTAGTTTCAGGTATTCAGTAGGCTGGTGCAAGAGGATCACCTGAGCCCAAGAGTTTGAAGTTGCTGTGAGGTATGTTGATGCCACAGCTGTCTACCCAAGGCAACTGAGTAAGACTCTGTGTCTAAAATTAAAATTAAATAAATAAAACAAAAAGATATAATTGGTGTCAAAAATTTCAAAAGGATATGGTATTTGTTTGTGTGGTTTTTCATCATGGATAGTTTCCCGTAAATGTTCTGAAGTCTACTGGAGATTTGCTAGATGCAGAAATTCTGTACTAGCCATAGTGAGAGGCTTTCTGTCATAATTATATTTGTGGTTCCTCTATACATCGTGTAAAGCAACCTTTTTTTTTTAACATTAAATGAGGCTTCTAACAAGGTTGCCTTATGCATCAAAATTATCTAATGTATCATATCATGCTCTAATAAGCAGTGTCCTTACTTCATGTTATTTCCTTTATGAAAATTTCTGGATTAATGTTTATGAAAACTGTCTCATGTTCCTGATATTGCTGTAGACTGTGTGTTTGTGTCCCCCTGATTTATATGTGGCAATGTACTGACATTTGGACACTTTGGGGAAATAATTTCATCTTCTTTCTCCCTCTCTCTTTTTTCTCTCCACACCATTCTGTGTCTTGCCTTCTCTCATTCTGCCCCATGTGAGGATATGAGAAGGTGGCTGTCTGCCAGCCAGGAGATGTGCTTTTGCATAGATATATGGGGGTGCCTTGATTTTGGATTTCCCACCTGTCCAGAACTGTTTAAATCACCTAAGCTAACCCAGGGTATATTTGTTTCGGCAGCCCTAACAGACTAAGATGCAAATGTTAAGATGACTATAGTGAAAAGTCTGCTGACATCCAAAGGGAACTTTCCATTCCAGATAGATTTTTAAAAAAATGCACCATTTTATAGTATCAGTTGCAATGTATAAGATCATCAGATCATGGGTAACATGGCAGAAATTTAATGTTCTTGTGATTTCAGCACACATATATATATATTTAAGAGAAAATATTTTTCCACTTGGGATAAATGATCAGGACATTGTTGATCAATAAGACCAATAAGACCTCTTCAAATGCTGTTAATGTCGGAGCCATCAGGAGAATTTATATTTTTTATTGGGCATTATGGAATGCCTAGAAGACCTTGGTAGCTATCCCTCTCTCCACTTGAAGAACTAATATTTATAAATGTGGAGCAGAAAGTGGCTCTGAGTGTTTAATTCAAGTTCACAGTCCAATTATGTCTGAAGACATTTCTTTCTATAGATTTCAGGATCACTGGATTCTTTAAATTTGTATTGCTCTTACCAGGTTGAGCTGCACTTCATAACTTACATACAAAATTACTAATTATTAAAAATAGGATTTTATTTCTAATTTTTACTAATCAAATACAATTATAATTTTTAAAAATTTCAGTTATTTGGATAATAGTGGCCTTGATATTCTTTCATCTGTTAGTTCATTATTTCCTGTTTTCCCCGTTATTAGTTGAGGTTCCATGAATCACCTCTTCTTAGTGTCTGGTCAATGATGCCTGAGGAAGAAGATTGTGATTCTGGGAAAGATCTATTTCTCGTCTTTGTTCATTGATCTTTGCTTAATATTTCACTCATTTTGTTTTATTTTTAAAAGTAATCTTTAAAAAGCAGAAGAGTCTATTTTTTAATTCCTTAACACTCATAAATTCAGCCCACCTAGGTGGAGTATGGTTCAGAAGTCTGAAATGACCCAACTACAAGTCTTCCCTGTGGGCCGTTCATGGCTTGGAGCTTTAGGCATCCTTGATGTTGGGAATCTGCTGCTCTTTGTTGTCGTTTCTAGTGTTCTGACTTCATTGCCAGACAATTTTAAGGTGAATGTCCAACAGAGTAGATCTTACTGGTTCAGCTTGTCATCACTGAGCACAGAATGGCCCCATTGATGAAAACGTCAGCATTCCGTTCCCAATTGACTGGTCGGTGTTCTTTTACCCTCAATTACAATCGCACAGGTGAAAAGAACATGTTATAGAAAGCACAGTGAATGTTGTGAAAGAAACCTTTGAGAAGGGAGCCTGAGTGAGGCAGGGAGTCTAAAATTTCCTAGCAAAGGTACTTTAATTGGCAGTCACCTTATACAGCTTTTGTAGAAGGCTGTTCTTAAGTTTGTCTGGAATGAAGTGTGCCCTGTCAGACTTCATAGGCACGTCTTACTGGTTGCAGTCATGACCTTATCATTCCTTCTGCTCCAATCAATCTCTCTCTTCCATAGTGAGCTGATGAATTTCCACTATCATTAACAATGCATGCTAATTTCAGTCTTCCTACAAACTCACCAGTGGTTGAAATTCTCACCTCTTACTGAATGTCTTATTCTTAATGCATTGATTTGGTGTGCTAATGCAATTACATAATAAGTACTCATGTCTGTGTACTACGTTCTAGGCTTGCTATTCTGTTACATTGATCTATTTTATTATTACTACAATTGCTGCACACACTGCATGTAGTTTTAATACTTTAATTCATTACAGAACTTAATGTGTGTCAGACTTTGCTCTTCTATGGCAGAGACCATTAGAATTCCTCTCCCCCCAAAATATATATATATACCCACATGATTTGAATGTACCTAAAATGTTCAGGACATTTTAATTGGACTATTTTTTTTTTGGCCATAAAGATTTATATAAGAATACATACACACACACACATAATTCTTTTCTCAAGGAAATTATTATGTTTATTAAAAAATCATTTCTTTCAATGGATGCTTACAGGTATTTGTTGAGTTCTTTGAAACACTCTTGTATAGTGTTGATGATGGACTATTTGCCTAATTACTTAATTTAATTTTGTATGTCTAAAGTCTCACCATATAGGACAGTGGTTCTCAACTTTCCTAATGCCGTGACCCTTTAATACAGTTCAACTTTCGTAATGTCATGACCCACAGGTTGAGAACCACTGGTATACAGGATGATGTTTGCTCTGAGTTCTCAGTACATGGCTTTTGCCACATGGAGGAAATACCCATCTCTTTTCTAAAATTAAAATTTCTTGTTTCTCTTTTTTTGCTCATTTATTCATTTTATTTATGCATGAATATTGCATTTTTATCAAAATACACTTTTTCAAACTTACTAATCATATCAACATGTGAGAAGGAAACCACTCGCTCCTTGACATAGACATGTGTTGTCATTTTTTTATTACTGAACTATTTTTACATTTCTGGGATAAACCCTACTGGACCTTTTGATAGCTTCTCACTTATCTTTTTGTTCTGTTTGTGTGTTAGTATTATGTTAGTATTTTTGAGTATGTCTGTTTAGTTATATAATGAAGGTTTTCTTCATCTTATAAAATGAATGTGGTAGAGTGCCCTCGTGTTATATTATACATACCCACCCATCTATGATAGACAGCATCTCTTCATAGATGTCTGGTGTATGTACATGTAGGATTATTTAAGTGTGGTGCGCTTTGAGGTTGAGAATTTGTCTTCTTCCGTTTATTTAATCCTTCTTGGATTTGTCATTGTTTTGAATATGCATAAGTACATTCCAATACCTGTATTCAATGTCCACTATAATTATTGCTGAAAAGTTTTATAGTTGAAAATATTAAACATTTACAGAAATGTTTATTTTGAATATTCAGCTAAATAAGTAATTGTTCTTGCCAGGATGGTTAATTTAAAGATCAATTCTCAAATTAAAACTGGTCCAAAGATTTTTTACATTTTTGAGTTTTTGATTTAAATTACCAAATTGTCTGTGGTTGTTTTGCCCTTATAAACCCAATGTGCTTTGGGGTGGTCTATTTATGAAGCAATTGAACTAAAAATGTGCTGGTTGTGTCCCCCTGAAAGAACCAAGTGCTGTGGATCTGAAGGAGCTCAGAAATATGCAGCAAGTCAGCAGCAACAGGACTCTGACATTAAGTAGGGGACTTAGGGTGGTTCAGTGCAGAAACGTCAGTGGTAACTTCAGCAGCGGAAGACAGAATGGTCGTGGTACAGAGCTGATAGTGGCACCCCCTGTGCCCTGTGCCACAGTACTCAGGGACTTTTTTGAAACCCTACAAAAGTCAGTGCACTGGGGATATTTGAGAGGTATTAGATTACACTAAACATTAGACTAAGATTACATTAGATTACATTTTAACATAAATGAAAATTATGAGAATTATTTGTGTAAAACCATTTTCAGGAAGAAAGCACGGCTATCTAGCAAAGCAGAAGGAAATTTAAGTCAGGGATTTAGTTTCTCCTTTAAAAGAGATTTCTATTTTACTCTCTGACTCCAGGGTTCACAATGTGTGTGTTTATTTAGTGTGCTTGGAAAGTTAGTTGTTTTATGTTTGATTAATGTAAACTATTCAATCCATATGATATTTTAATCTAATCAAGTTATTCCAACTGTTGGTAAGCTATGTTTTGTGAGCCAAATCCTCCCACATTCTGTTATTACGTAGCTTGCAAGTTCAGAATACTTTTTACATTTTTATATGGTGGAAAAAAACCCAAAAGAACAAGGTTTTATGTCATGTAAAATGATATAAAATTCAAATTTAGTGCCCATAAATAAAATTTTATTAAACAGTCACGCTTATTTGTTTTAAATATTATTTATCATTGTCCTAGTGCTAAAACAGTAGAGTTGAGTGGCTGAGACAGAGAACTTATGGTCCCTAAAGCTCAAGATATTTACAATTTGACTCTTTACATAAAAAGTTTGCAATCCCCTGATTTAAATTTAAGACAGAATGTTTTATGTTAAGATGTTTTATGGTTGGTAAAGTATTTTTTTGACATATTCTTTTGCTTTTCCCCAAACTTTGGCATGCTCTTGGTGGTTTAAATGCCCACATTCTCCCCATTATACTTTCTTTTGCATCCATTAATCCATCAGTTGCTCTTCTAGGTACTTGCAATAAACCACGCCATGTAAATTTCCTTCCTTAATGTCCAATTTATTCTTGATCTGTTTTAAGTAGTTATGCGACCTCATTTCATGTATATTTTTAATCTTAAGTTGACTCACTTTTCATAAGGAATCATCACACAATTTGTGTTGTAATACTCAATTATAAATACTTTTAATGTATGTATTTATAGCTATTGTTGATATACTTATTTATTATATTTATTAATTATGGTTTGTTTTACTCTGCTTTTGACCATTCCTTTCACTGTTTTCAGCAAGACCCCTGTTTCAGGGGTTTGGGTTCTATTTGTTCATTTTCCTGTTTGTTTAACTTTGCAGGCCTAACAATGACCTTTTACAATTTAAGTAAATGTCAGTTTAGCCTGGAAAGTAGTTTTCACATCCTTATTCTTAAGCATAAATATCTCATTTTGTCTTAGGTTGATATAATTAATTTAATCTGAGACCAGACAGATGTTTGAAGCTAGGGAACTCCTTAGAAGTTTGGATTCTTTAGTTTTTCTTCATAAACCATAAAGGACATATTCTGGCAATAATTTGCAGAATTATCCTTTACCATATTCTGGCAATAATTTCTTGCCTTTGCATGGGATAAGTGAAAGTTTCTATGATTTTTTTTTTTGTTATTTCATGTAAGTTATGGAGCATTTAAAAATTGTCATCAAAGGGACTTGAATGTTGAGCCACTGTGCTCTGTACCCAATTCTGCTGAGATCCTCCAGTCTACTCACTATTCTGTTACTCTTTTGAAGTTTTTATGTTGCCCATTCTGTGCATGTTTTCTGAACTCAGTGTGTGTGTTCCGTTCAAGTGATTATTTCAATGTCGATTATACCAGCTGACATTCCATTGTTAGTTTGAATTGTGCTAGGGTAAAATGAAACCCATTTAATTCTAGTTTCATAGATTTAACATGTTTCTTTTCATTTCTTTTAAGAAGAGAAGATGTTATTTTCCATATTATATGTATATTTCCTTTGGAAGATTTATATTTAAAAAAAATTGAGTAACCCAATAGATAGAGACACCATATTTTTTAGTATCTGAAGGTTTATCACTTTAATTTTGACGCCTGTTAAGCAGCCCCCTTTCTGTTACCTGTCATCCCAAACCCTCACGGCAGTGGTGTGCAGCTCTACTTCTGCTCTCCTGGGTTTCCATCTTCCATAAACGCCCTCCAGGGAGCCCTCCCTGTTTCCTGTGGGGTTCGCTTTCTCCATAAATGCATTGAATGTTTTCATTCCCTGGTAATCTGCCATTATTTCTCCTCATCCTTCAGGGTTATCCATTTCCAATTCTCTTTCTTAAAACTTTCTCAGAATATTAAGAGAAAATTAACAAATTTGTGGAGGTCATGACTCATTTGTAGTCAGCAATTTTAATGACACTCTCTTTGTTATAAGTAAATAATTTTGGTTTTCAATATATATACATGTATTTTGCCACATATTTTTCTCACAATTGATTTTCTAGTGATCATAGACATTGACAGTTATATCAGAACCCTTGTAAATTTCAAAAATGTAATTATTTGTGTTTGGCGCGTAGATTGTGGTGGGTTGGGTGAACTGTTGGTGGTACTGAGCTCTCCCCTTCCTAGTAATCTGGATACCCTCCCACCAGGCTTACGCTGCTCTTCTGAAACCTGCCCCATCACCCTCGTTCAGGCCTCTATGAAATGCCAATCTTAGGGAAGTGATTCAGGTCAAGTGATATTTTCTCTTAGGATGACTTTTGTTTAAGCACAAACAAATCCATGTCCTGACTTTATGATTGTTTTCATGAAAAAAAAATTGGAGCAGGAGTTAATATTTTCACTTTCCTCTTTTATCCCAGAAACTTCAGTAAGATGACTGTATTTTTTTTTTCTATTTTATTATTCTATGAGTGCAGCAGACTTTCACTGGATAATGAGAATATTCTTGTGTCAGGGACTATGTTAAAATTCTTTACATATATTTTCTCCTATAATTCTCATAAAAACTTGTAAGTTGTTATTAATGTATTCATTAAGACTCTTAGAGAGTACATGAATTGCTGAAGTAGACACAACTGGTAAATGACACAGCCTAAATCAAATCCAATTTCTTTCCGACTGTGAATGTGAACTGATACCATTATGCATTTTTTCCCACTATGATTATAGTGAAGTAGAAAAACAGGTTCCTTGATTTAAATTTTATCCTTCATCTTTATAAAAACCTAGTGATTATTGTGAACACACTCAGTATTCAAATACTTTATTAATGAAGGTATATATTTTACATTTTCAATAACTGGTTTATTCTGACTTTTTTCATTTTAATAATGAAAACCAAGTGCTCCTTCTCACTGTAGCAACATATACACTAGTTTGAATAGCCTTTAAAGTATTTTTTTAGTACAAGAAAAATATTAAATACCAAAATCCAATTTTCTGAAAAGCCTTTGTGTCCTCTCGTATTGAGAGTTTTCTGGTATTCACGGTAAGTATTATATTTGCATTGCATGAAAACTTTGTAAAGAAGGGAGTTCTCTGAACTGTTCATCTCCTATTCCTGTTTACATATCACCACTCACATGTTGTATATTGCAGAGAGATTATACCTAATTATTCTTTCACATTAAATTTCATTTTATGAAAATGTATTCCTATTTCTTAAGTTTATAAAATATGTGTTATAAAATAGGTTATGAAAATACTGCTAATAATTCCAGGTGGAAAGTATCAGAGATATTTCAAATAAAGTATGCTCAAAATATACACAATAAAAAAACACAAATATAAGTTTAAACCATCTAAACTTATATGTTGCTGTCATCAAGTCTGTGAATAAATTTTGGAAGGTTTCACACTTTCCTCTTCATTTCTATAGGAATCTTTTCAAAATGAATTCATCTTTAATACTGGTGAGATAATTAACCTTTCATAATGTCTATTGATATACAAAATTCAGTGTGAAACTAGTTGATTTAGCTACATTTAGATCCAGCACATATACAAGAGAGCTGGAAGGAGCTGAAGAGCTCCTGCCATGACAGGGTACCATTAACTGGGTGTGTAAAAACAAAAGACATGTTTTGTTTTATAATTCCAATGCAAAATCAAGTTGTCGCTGGGCCAGGCTCCCTCTCTGTTACCTATGAGGAGAATCCAGCTTGCCTCTTCCACCTGCTGACCACGGCTGATTTCCTGGCTGGTCCTGGACTGGCAGCTCTGTCTCTCCAGGCTCTGCCTCCATTGTGTACGTCTGTACGTGGTTGCCTTCTCCTTGTAGATTTGTCTTCCTTTAAAAAGCATACTTATATTGCATTAAGGGCAATGCTGATCAAACGTGACTCATCTCAACTAATGACATCTACAAAGACCCTATTCAAAATAAAGTTGCATCCTGAGGAACCAAGTATTAGGAAGCCAATATACCTTTTCTGGGTTGGCCCACAATGTCTTCTTGTATTCTAGGTCTAGACCTCGAGGAGGCTCCAGCTGCAGTTGTCCCTGACGATTGACCTCTGTGATAATATGAATGAAAATGTGCAGTATGGGCAATCCACAGGAGAATTACTACATTTAGGCTAACCGATGAAATACAGTGAGACATCACAGAAATTATCTATCATTACATAAAAACCATTAAATCATCTAAGAGCATGTTGACATTTTCATTTCTAATGGATACAAAAATTATAATGATTTTCTTTTACTTTCCTAATATTTATTTTTATGGATTTTTTATACTTGAATAAAACTTTATTTCTCATTATATTCTAATACAACATTTAGTTTTTAAAATAGTGCACATAAACTGACCTGTTTTCCAACTCTGCCTGATAATCTCTAATATCACTAGATCACAATATTCATCTTGTTTTGAACATAAAATGTACAAAACAGATTTTGACATCTTATGGATCAATATAGAGTCTATTTTTATTTTATTGTCAGTGTAGTCTCAACAAGTTCTATGATCAAGGTAAATTGAAAGAAATAACGAAGAAAACATATCAGAATGTGAAAATAAAATTGGACATAAAGGACTGGTATGCATGATCAGTAGTAAAATATTCTCAAAATGAGTTTGCTTAAATTTAATAGCCTAACACTTAGCTCTTAAAATTATTGTAAATATAAATACTTTTTAATATTTCGATATAAATTCTAAATATATCACATGTTAAAATTTCACTCAGTCTAGTTGCAAATTCTGCAGTTACTGTATTAAGTCATTCTTTTAAAAATTGTGGCCAAATCCTTCAACACTTGTCTTTGGGATTCCAAGTTCGTGGCATAAAATTTTTGGATTCAGTAATTATATTGACAGATTCATCAAAGGATGTTGTTCTAAGGGCAACTTACGATGGAGATTGGCACATTATCTTTATCATAAAATAAGAGAATCCTTAATTCCAAGAGGTAATAAACACTACTCTGTCCAGCTTATTGTCTGATGCATGAATTTCCTTTCCAAAATAATATGTGTTGAAAATAGTCTTTTGAACAGCAAAATAAAATGTCAGAATACATAGTGCTATAGTTGGATAAATGTTGACCAATCTTTGATGACCCTTATTACTTAAATATTCTTCTTCCCTTGAATTTCAAAATCATACAGTGAAAGTTTCTCTTTCACTATTATTCTTTATATTCAAATACTGGAAAAAAATACAGAGAAGAAAGTACATGTTGAATAATCAGAGATAGATAAGACCTTAGTCCAATGGATGACATAGAAACCAATGAGGTTAAAAAATAATAAATAATAAGACAACACTACAGTAGACATCTAACAGATTGTAGCTATCCAGTTGCATTGCCTAACAAAATAATAAACAGTAAGTGGAAACCTAATAATCACATGTAGGTGTAAAAATAAAATAAAATAAATGACAAAATAATAAACAATGAGGACATAGACTCTATCACAATTTAAAGCATTAATCAAAATGTATAATAAATGATTCGCAATTGAATCATTGGTGTTTATACTGTCTGTTAAAAGCAGCCGTTAACCATGGCCAGAGTTGGTCATTCTGCTCTTTACTCACTCATGAGCTTTTGCACTAGTCACAGTATTGAACACCAAATCCACTTTAAAATTTGAAATTTATATGAGGTTTACCTCCATCAAAATGTTGCACTGAGTCAAATTATGGGATCAGTAATCTCCTTGAAGTAAAAGAATACATATTACAAGGAGATTGTATTTAACTTAGAAAACACTGGAAGGGAGATAACATTACTTTTTGACATCTTCATAGAAATAAAATTTAGTTCTAACAGATGTTGTGTGTTAAGCTTTTTCCAGTTAATCTTAGCAAATGAGAAAGCAACTTTAATGAATTATCTTACCGTCCTTTCACAAACCAATCAATGACAACTCCTTCCCTCTAGAGATAATTAAAGTTGATATAATTAGATTGGCTTCACTTACAACCTTGTCATGTAAGTAAAGTCAATTTGTTAACCCACCTAGTTCACCTATGGGAATTATTTTGGTGTAATAGTGGAATTATTGTTGTAAATCTGAAAACAAATTATGAATAGATGCCCAATCTTTGTACCTGAGAATCCTTCTTGATTGTGAATCATAAATATAGCCCATTCTTTCACAAAATGTAAACTTGGGCAATCATATTTAATTAAATGTCTTCAGCACATCCAAATTAAATTGTTGAATACAGCTGATATTTTTCACACAAAGAAACGGCATGTAAGATTAAATTACAATATATATTACTTAACATTCGATGCAATGTTTTATGCTTATGTAATAAAATGTTAGGAATTAGTATCCATATAATCTTACCTTCATCGTGAAAACAAAGATAAATATTTGAAAATATCTCATATATGTTATTTGATTCTATCAGTTATCCCTCAAACACTTCTTGAGATTTTTTTCTACACTGCAATATGCTGGCTAAAGGTTTATAGTAATGGACTACAATCAGGATGACATAATATTGAGGATATTTAAATGACCAGTCAACAGGAGGCACATGGGCAGGTTATAACCACCAGATCCCTCACGTTGTCATATCGCCAGTCATTACTGATCGCAGCGCAGTACTGATATGTACCAGGCGCTTACATCACCTGCTGTATTATGTCTTCATTAACTTCCTTCTTTATGACTCACATGTAACACATTTCTAACCTTTTTCAGTTTGTCTGTGCTTTTACCATTTTCGTGATTCAATATTTCCACTTATATCTAAATATTGCCTTCTGGAATAATTTTCCTTCTTCCTAAAATAAAAAGTTTAGAAGCCAAAGTGAGACACTTTTGATACAAATGTCTCTTAAATTTTTCAGCTTTGTTCTACCCTTATGCAAAATTTGTCATCAACTGTAGTTGATAGGTTATCGTGTTTAGTCTGTCAGAGAATTTGCCCAATTCCATGTCTTTTGTCGGTGTTCAGTCTCATGTCCATCCTACTTCCATCTTTTTGTATCTGTTTGTTACTTTTTTCTGATTGTTTTTTCCTCAATTTCAATTTCCCTTTATTGTGATACATTACACATAACATAAAATGTACCATTTAACCACGTAAAATATACATTCGATAGCAGTTAGTATTTCCGCAGAGGTGTGCAACAGTGAAAAATACACCATAATTTTTTCATTAGCCCAGAAGGATTCCCAGACTCACACTGCATCACTCCTCACTCTTCTCCCCACTGTACTCTCACAGAGTCCCTGGAAACCACAAATTTGCCTTCTGTCTTATGGATTTTAATATTCTGAAAATTTTACAGAAATGGAATCACACATTATATGGCCTTTTATGCCTGACTTTCACATATGACAATGTTTTTAATGTTTGTCCACATTGTAGCATGTTATTAGCAATTTATCCCTTTATATGGATGAAAAATACTCATTGTATATGTGGCCACATTTTTTAAGCCATTCATCTGTTCATGCGCTTTCCAGTTATTTCAGCCTTCTAGGTAGCGTGAGTAGTGTTGCTACTAACATTTGTGTGTAAGGGTTAGTTTCAACAATTTTTTTAATAATTATTTTAATACTTAGTAGTAGAGTTGCTGAGTTATATGGAATTCTATGTTTAATTTTTAGAAACTATCCCAGTTTTATCCACAGTGGCTGTGCTATTTTACATTTGCACCAGCAATGGATGAGGGTTCTAAATTCTCCACGTCCTCACCAACACTTACTATTGCCCAGATTTTGATTATAGCCATCCTAGAGGGTGTGAAGAGGAGACACCAAAGCTTATGTGTGTTCTTCCTCTCATTCTCTCTCCACACATACACTGAGGAAAGGCCATGTGATGACACACTGAGAAGGGCACCATCTTCAAGCTGAGAAGGGCACCATCTTCAAGCTGAGAAGAGAGGCCACAACAGAAATCAATACTCCTGGCACCTTGATCTGGAACATTTAGACTCCAGAAATGTGAGAAAAAAAATTATTTTGGAAGTCGCTATGTGGGGAGTTGTTGGGGCAGACTAAACAGAATAATACATTAGGTAGTCAACCAGTTCGGGTGAGCTTAAAACTCTTTTGTTGTTGTTGTTGTTTTGTCTTCTCTGGGTGGTGATCCCAATACCCAATTGGTAATCCCAATTGATCCAAAGGAATGTATCAATTCCTTTCTCAATACTTCCATGTTACTTTGATTCACCAGCAAACATTAGCCCCAAGTTACCCTAGGATGAGCTCCCCAGCATGTGAAGGGCTGCAGTTCCTCCCAGCACTGTTAGGCTATTCTCCACGACACATCTGTGTGCATTGCCCGGGGCCCAGGATTTATGTCCCTTACTATGCAAAATTAGGGGAGGGCGTTCTTATTGGAATTTATGGCACACTTTCTACAGCCATGGCTCTAGTTCCTCTAGTGTGGAAAGACGTGATTTTCCTTGAGTTTTTGCCTATTCAATTGTTGTATTTTTCTGCGTCAATGTTAAGGTTCTAAAGATTACCACATTCCTTGGTTAATGGTCTCTTCTCTCCATCTTCAAATTCAACAAAGAAGAATGGTGTAATTTGTTTATCATTCTGATTCACTCTCAGCTCTCTCTTCTGTTTTTAAAGCTCATACAGTTAAATTGGGTCCAGCCTGATAATCCACAGCAATCTTTACTGTAAGGACAGCTTATCAGAAATCTTAATAACATTTGTAATTTAAATTCTGTCTCTTGTTGAATAAGGTAACATATTCACAAAGACTAGGGATTAGGACATGGGTATCGTCTGGAAATTAAAATCTTTAGGAAGCTGATCTAAATATTTATATTCTAGCACCATAGGAATTAGTTTATATTGAGGCAAAAGACAGATGCTTTAGTGATTTCAATAGTATTTTGACACACTTGTACTCTTGAGTGGAAGTACACATTAGACTGATAGTTTGTAGAAGTCTTCTTAGAAGTAGTACTTGAGTTTTAAAGACTGAGTTTAGGACAAAGCATAAATGGAGAGAAAATGCATGGGAGGAATTGTCAGTGGGACATGACACACAGTCATTCTCTTACTACAACTAAAGAGAATCATGTCTGAGAATTCTAATGCAATGGCACCAGCAAGTTGTGGGTTATCAAGAGTCCTATGTATGCCCAGGAAGGGAGTTTATCATGTTCTTAAAATTAATAGCAAGGTAACATTTTATAAATTTTTCAGATAAGTAAATGGATTAGATGTTTTTATAAGACCTTTCATCTTTCAAAACTAGTACTATTAGTAGGAGTATTATTCTAGGAAGAAGCAGAAAAATTATTTATTTAAATCCATGCAAGAAATAACATGAGTTTAAAATAATGGCAATGAAAATGTAGATAGGATAAAATACTTTAAGATTGGCACTTGATTAGATACCCTGGGATGAGAAAGGGGAAGGAACTGAGGTTACTCCCTAAATTTCCCTCTTTGAAATATTCATGTATAATGATGAAAACAACTCGGGTTAGATATACAAAGATATACAAAGAGGAACAGAATGGTGTAAACCTATAATAATTATTGTTTCAAATAAGCTGATCCTGAGAAGCTTTGGAGCATTTTAGGAGTTTTTTAAAGCAGGCAGGTGTATCCACACATTTTAAAACCATCAAAATTGCCCATAGTTGGTGAAATTTGCTGTTTTTCATGGCTTTCTAAAAATTAGAATGTAAATCTCATGAGAAGCAAAGAATGTAACTACTTTCTTTACTGCTGTATTTATAGCACCTAGAAAAGTATCTTTTCCAATTAAAACCTCAGTAAATATTGTTGCATGAAATTATCAGCTTCTGTTTGGCATTTAGTTGTAGATGTTGATGAAATCTCCCAACTAGTTTAAATAGAATAAAAGGAGAATGAAGCACAGATCCATGAACACAAATTATGTTTCATAATATCCATTCCATCCCATATCATTTAAGTTGAGGAAGAACAGCCACTGAGCTGTATGGAAACTCCCCTAAACGAAGCAATCAGGAGACACTGCTGAAGACGTGAGTATGACGTCAGTGCAATCAGGAGACGCTGTGGAAGACGTGAGTATGATGTCAGTGCAATCTGGAGACACTGCGGAAGCCACGAGGATGACGTCACTGGCCACAGAGATATCATGTGAGGAGACAAAGAAAGAGCACCTGCTGACCCTGTCGTCAGTACCAAGACCAGAGATGACCATATTCAGAATAAATTTGGATGGTTAGACAGAAGTTAGATCAAGGAAAGTTGAGGAAGGAAGGAGCAAATAAAAAATGTTAAATTACTGGGTATTAAATGAAGAAAAAATATTATGAGTTACAGCAAAGGAATATATAAAATTATCCATTCTATGCTAAATAGAATGAGCCACGAAGATGAGATTATTAAGGGATACAACAACAAGCAGGCATCAAAAAGTGCAAATTCACAACTTTTTAGTTCAAACGCTACTTTGATATTGATTTGTTAGTGCATTTCTAGATGCAGGCACTTTCTCGAGTGGACATTTATACATGGGAAGACCAGACCTATTTTTAATTAAGATTTTGGTCAGTGTCCTGCAGTGAATGCTAACTAGGCGCATTGCATACACTGAGACTGATTTTCATTTGTGCATCTACCCTGTTAATAATAGTAGCTAATTAAGACATTCATTAAAAGTCTATAATGTTAACTTAATGGAAAAAATTCAATAGAGCTCCATTAGGTTCTCCTTGTTACCTTAAAATTATACAAGTTGAACAAATGCCTTAATTAGGAAAGGAAAGGAATATTCTACAATTTAATTTGGGATTACTTAATTTAGAAATAGCATTTGCTAGTGCTAAATGCTTTATTTTAGTGATATTTTTAAAAAGAGATATTTAAAAATATCTAATGACCGACTTATTCATATGTCAGTAAAACAAGTTTCTGCAGAGAATAAGGAAATGTAATATATATAAAATAATATGTAAAGAGACTTTAATAAAGCCTTTATAGTTCTTGTGAAGTAAAATTTTTGTTATTTTGTTGCTTTCTGAACTGGAAGTTCAAACTGATGGCAGAAATTTGTTTAGTTTTTAAAGACTGTTGACATCATATTGAATTAGAACAACAGCAACAGCAAAGGACCAAAACCAAAGCTCCTAATATGAACGACTTTGATCTTTACTAGGGGGAAACTGTGATGTTTTAGTCCCCGGTGGAACTGTGGATTTCTTATTCTCTTAGTATTAATGCTAATGTTTCTCTGTCTTTTAAATATTCAGCTTTTCGCCTTATTTGTCCTTATTCCTATTAAATATTTTGATCAACAGAATTTTATCATTATTATCAATCACAAGATTCTTCACCTACAAATAGCCCCTAGTAAAAGACCTCATACAGGTAAGGTTTCCTGGAAGCAGAGGCTGAAGTGGGGATTCTAGGTCAGCTGATGTCCTGAGAGAGGGTTCTCAGCAGGAGATGGAGGGAGACAGAGTGGAGAGAAAGGAAAGCAAGCCCTGTCAACTGGGGACAGGCTCCAGGGTGATCACACGAGGAGGCTGGGGTCAGGAAGGGCTCTGTCAGCTGGGGACGGGCTCCAGGCTGATCACACAAGGAGGTTGGAGATAGGAACTGCCGATGGGATTGGAGTGGCCTTGAGACAGGGGGACATCCGTGTGTCATTGGCTCATGGCTACACAAAGCAAGAGGACAAAGCATCAGAGACAGAGCTTGTGTGTGCCCGAGGGCCCTTGACTGCAGAACGTGTGAAATGACCCTGATAGATCGATACAGAGCCCGGTGAAGTGAGTTGGCTACTGGTCACTTTGAGTTATATATATAATTCCTCCTTCCCTATGCACACAGACTTTATGAGTTCATTAGAACTCCTATTTGAATGTTTCTAAGTGCCAGTATTTAGTTTTCAAACTATTTAACATGCTGCCATACTGACTGAGACTGGGACATTTATAATGAGCAGAAATGTCTTGGCTGGGAAGGCCGTGGCTGAGGGCTGCATCTCCCTGGGTCTCCCTGGGTCTCCCAGGTCTCCCTACGTCTCCCTGGGTCTCCCTGGGTCTCCCTGTGTCTCCCTGTGTCTCCCTTTGTCTCCCTGGGTCTCCCTCTATCTCCCTGGGTCTCCCTGCATCTCCCTGCATCTCCTTGGGTCTCCCTGGGTTTCCCTCCATCTCCCTGGGTCTTCCTGGGTTTCCCTGCATCTCCCCGGGTCTCCCTGGGTCTCCCTGGGTCTTCCTTTGTCTCCCTGGGTCTCCCTGCGTCTCCCTGCATCTCCCTGTGTCTCCCTGTGTCTCCCTGGGTCTCCCTGTGTCTCCCTGCATCTCCCTGGGTCTCCCTGCATCTCCCTGGGTCTCCCTGGGTCTCCCTGGGTCTCCCTCCATCTCTCTGGGTCTTCCTTTGTCTCCCTGGGTCTCCCTGGGTCTCCCTCCATCTCCCTGGGTCTCCCTGCATCTCCCTCGGTCTCCCTGGGTCTCCCTGGTTCTCCCTGCATCTCCCTGGGTCTCCCTGCTTCTCCCTGGGTCTCCCTGAATCTCCCTGCGTCTCCCTGCATCTCCCTGCGTCTCCCTGTGTCTCCCTGGGTCTCCTTGCGTCTCCCTGTGTCTCCCTGGGTCTCCCTGCCTCTCCCTCGGTCTCCCTGGGTCTCCCTGCATCTCCCTGCATCTCCCTGGGTCTCCCTGCCTCTCCCTGGTTCTCCCTGTCTCTCCCTGCGTCTCCCTGGATCTCCCTGCGTCTCCCTGTGTCTCCCTGGGTCTCCTTGCGTCTCCCTGTGTCTCCCTGG
>CAUYQV010057880.1:0-22253 GCA_963574575.1 Galagoides demidoff
GGCTATTTTTTGGTTGCAGCCATCATTGTTGTTTGGCGGGCCCCGGCTGGGGATTCGAACCCGCCACCTTAGGTGTATGTGGCTGGCGCCTTAGCTGATTGAGCCACAGGCGCCAAGCCAGGCCACTTTCTGACATCCCAGAAACTCTGCATATTTGGGGGATCTTGAGAAAAGAAAAGTCAACCTACTTTTGCCTCATCTATGCTGATTAGAATTTTAACCATCCTTTATGGCCCATTGCCAATGTTGTTCTCTCTATATAGTCTTAAGAAGTGGTCATGGATTATAGGAATGATAAAACATTTCCCTTGATCTGTGTCCAGTAACTAGAAGTATCCAAGGAATTATGAAGATCAGAAGAAAAAATAGTAATGAAACTTACAAGATGAAAAACATCATGAATTATGCTGTTTCATGAATCAGAAAAAAAGTAAAGACTAAGTCAGAATCCCACATGGAAGACAAATTTCCACATTATGACACAGCTGTGGATAAGGACCAGGTCATGAGCCAGAAAAAATGCAAAGTGAGACATTTGAATTCCTAGATCATATGTGGTAATACACCAACTGAGCTGACTTTAAAACAATGTTTCTATGAACTACAACTTCAGACATGAAGCAAATAGGGATTGTGGGAAAATTTGTTGTATTATTTGCTTATTTGATGTTGTCTAAGATTTTATAAATTGGTTTTGTTTAGATTACTGGCATTTGAAGCAGTACTTTTGTCTGTTGTTCCTATTTTTGGTACTAGGTGGGTGAGATTATGTATTTGGCGAACAAAAAAGTGCAGCATGTAGGAAACTGGTCCACAAAAGCTTAGAGGAAATAAGAAGAGTTAGAGATGCAGAGAAATATTCTAAAGCAGGTTAACTTGCACCACCTGCCTTCCAGTGAAGACAATCTGAAATTTTTAGCAATATTTTTCATAACGGGACAATGAAATTAGCATTTGCTGGTGAGAAAGCTGAAAAATTAATTTTGCTTACTTTAGATGGAGCTCTTTGGTAAAAGAAATCAAAGATTTTGACTGATTATTCATGTTCCAAGAAAATGTTAGTGTGACCAGTGTCCAAATTTATTAGGCAAGTTTTGCTGTGAGTTTTCCAAGCTGGGCTCATTTCATGACATAAGGAAAGACTTGATAAAATTATAAATATTTCCTTCTGATCATGAGTCTATATTTCCAGTTTATGGTGAAATTTCAAGCAAAGTGTGCACAATTTGTTAATCTTCATGCTGTCAATTGGATTGTAGGTGAAAGGATGTTGAAATAAATTTACGCTACATATTTATACCAGGGAATTTTTAGAGTTCAGAAAATCTTCAATAAGCCAATCATGGTGGCTCACGCCTATAATCCTTGCACTCTGGGAGGCAGGTGGATCGCCTGAGCTCACGGGTTCAAGACCAACCTGAACAAAAGCAAGACTCTGTCTCGATAATAGATGGGCATTGTATTTGGCACCTGTTGTTCCAGCTACTTGGGAGGCTGGCAAGAGAATCACTTGAGCCCGAGAGTTTGAGCTGTGAGCTGTGATGTCACAGCACTCTACCCAGGGCAATAAAATGAGACTCACTCTCAAAAGAAAAAAAAAAAAAAAGAAAATCTGTAAGAATCACAAATTCTCATACTCCTCAGGAATCATGTTTTGGTTCTTCTTTCTTACTGATAGAAGAAAATAATGCCAACATTGAACTTAACATTTTTCTTAAAGTTAAGGAAAAAATGAACTTGATAAGAACAGCTCTGCTTTCTCTAAGGAAGTGACATATTCAGATGCAAAATGTTACTTGTGGGATGAGTAAACGAGCGTTCATTTCCTTTTTCTAACATCCCTGACTTTAGTAGAGTCCTAGATTGCCCATATTTGCAGATGCACTAGTGTAAAAGAAAGCCCAATTTCGGAAGAATTTCTCAAGTTACAAGAAATATGAAATATACATTTGTTTTGACAGAGATCCTTGGCAGATCAATCTTAAGATCTTTTTAGACAATCATAAAAATATGGTATATCTGGCCTTGATATGTAAAGAAACTGATGAAGGGATTCTATGGTTGAGTGTGTGCTCCAATTTCATGTGTTGGAAACTTAATCCCCAAATTTATATGTTGATGTCATTGGAGGTAAGGTCTTTGGGAGCTAATTAGGATTAATAAGGTCTTTAAGGTGGGACCTCCATGAAGAGGTTGGTGGCTTTATAAGATGAGGAAGAGGGAGTTAAGCTTCCATGCTCTTGCCTGTCACCACATAATACCCCCCACAATGTTATAACACAGCAAGAAGGCTCTCACTCGAGCCAGAGTAATGCTCTTGAACTTCTCAGCTGCCAGAACTACAAGAAATAAATTTGTTTTCTATGTGAATTACTCAATCTGTGACATCCTTTTTAGCAACAGACAACAGACTAATAGAAACTGTAAGTGAACTGTTCTCAACAAGATGACATACTAATCCTGCAATTCTGGAGATGTGTATATCAGTTTTAAAACTAATACTCAGAGGGCGGTGCCTGTGGCTCAAAGGAGTAGGGCGCCAACCTCATATGCCGGAGGTGGCACGTTCAAACCAAGCCCCAGCCAAAATCTGCAACCCACCCCACCCCAAATAAAAAACTAATACCCAGCTCTGTGGCCAAATACCCAGCAGAAACAACCAAAATAAATCCAGCAGTCATCTTTGGCAATGTTATTATAGATTGAGAATTGGAATGAATCCTGAAAAAATTTCTTGAGTCTTTTTAAGACTGCAAACACCTGCCTTCTCCTTACCTGGTCAAAAATAATGACTTCATAGCAGTGGGTCATTTTAAAAATCCTTTATATTTTAGAAATTGATTGAATAACATTTGGATTACTTTGTCATGTTTTGCTTATTCATTGCTTATTCAACTGGTTATATTTTGCCAGTTTTATGAATAAAAGACTCAGCACACATTTGTGGATTTCAGTTCGTGTGATCATTGTTAAGAAACACCTAGAACAAGGAGCCGACTCACCCAGACATCCTTCAGCACAGACAGTTCCCTGACATGCAAAAGAAGTAAAGTCTTTGATAATAATAAAATAATCTAATTTAGGCCTATATATTAGATTATGTATGTATATATATTATGAAAGGGCATATTCACTTGGTCACAGAGGCATCATTAAGGAATAGTAATTCATGAATAATTGCTCCATGTACTGCATGGTCTCCTCTTATTCTTTGCTTCTGTGCTTCTCTGTCTCTCCTATTCTCATTATCATCTAGTCAATTTCATAGAATCAAAATAGAAATTTTTCGAATGTAAAAATTAAAATATTTTAACACTAAAAATTTGGAAGGGAGCAAGTCCGCAGCCTTGGTGAAAAGTGAGGCACCTCTAAGCTCAGAGGCTTTAAGCTGTAGAGCCCTTGGGCCAAGTGCCCAGCAGTGGCTCCAGGAATGGCTGCTTGTCTGCA
The DNA here is from genome assembly GCA_963574575.1 of Galagoides demidoff. Taxonomy (NCBI): domain Eukaryota; kingdom Metazoa; phylum Chordata; class Mammalia; order Primates; family Galagidae; genus Galagoides; species Galagoides demidoff. Next base: position 3,448 of record CAUYQV010057880.1, read on the forward strand.
AGAACTCCTCTGAGTCGTTTCATTGACGGGTAGTTTATGGGTGTTTATATGTGTTTGTAAGGAGGGTAGGTGGTGAGCCAGGAAGTTGCAAAGACTGTAGGCATGGCACGTATGTCTACTATGAGTCAGGAGTAGTCGTAATGAATATTCCTCAGAAGAGAAAGCAAACAGGAAGCCCAGGGCTTTCAGTCACTCTTTATGAGGACAGTTCATAATCATGACGATCAGAGAGGGAGAACAAACCCAAGTAAGACTGTGAGCTGACCTGTGAAAAACATCCATCCTCAGCCTTTCTACACAGACACATGTATAAATGTCAAAACATGTAAGAACAGTCTTCATTTCCACAAAATACTTGTGATTTTTTTCTCACTTTTTCTTTAAATTGATTGCTATCTTAATAGTTTATTTTTTTCCAAGTTTCATGGTGACAGAAGGACAGAAAAACATTTTATTATGGTAAAATAGAAATGCAGATCAAATTAGACATTAATTGGAAATTAACATTTTTTGGTAGAAAGGGTTGAGAGAACTGGAGTGGACAGGAAACTCTGAACTTTGAATAAAGGGCATGTTTGCTACTTGACCCAGATGGTTGTTGCCGTTCAGAATGCTGGCTCATGTTGCAAAATCTTCCAGTGTTTTAAAAGAATCAGAAATTTAGAATGTTTCAAAATTAGAAGTCTTCTAATTTTCCTATGTTGGCTTTTCTTTCTTTTCCCCTCAAATTCTTCGGTAAAACGTTTTCAAGGGAAATCTAGATGAGGGCTGGAAACAGCCGTGGGTTTCTAGTTTGTGACCATGTCTGGAAGAAGATAAGATAAAAATCTCCCTTTCTTTTCATGTTATTTTAGTAGTTTGTAACATTCTCTCTTTTTAAAAAACCTTTGTTTCTTACATAAGGTGAGACCTTAGATAGTACATAAAAAATGAGACCATGTAGTACATAAAAAAATTATCCGTAAATTAATATTCCTTAAAGGATACCTCTTGATCAAGTGATGATTCCTTTTCATTGTGCCTAAATTAGATTATGTTATCATTATAAAAAAGTTTATTTACTTACATAGAGTGATGGTTTATTTTATCATCCAATTTCAATATATGAGCCCCCGAGTGCCTAGATACCTGATGAAACATTGTTCTGTTTGTGTTTGTGAAGGTGCTTGTGAATGAGAGTAATATAAATTGGTAAACTGAGCAAAGCTGATTTCCCTCTCTAGTGTGCGTAGGTCCCATGCAATCTGTTGAAGGCCTGCATAGATCCAAAAGGTTAAGTAAGTGCTAACTCCTCCTTCCTGGCTGCCTTAGTGCTATAACATCAGTTTTCGCCTGTCTTAAGACTTGAACTGACACATCAGCTCTTCTTGGGTCTTGAGACTGCTGGCTTTCAGACAGAGTTAAACCATCAGCCATCCTGGATCTCTAGTTTGCTGACTGCAGATCTTAGAACATCGCAGCCTCCATAATTATATGGGTCCATTTCTTATAATAGTTGTGTGTGTCTCTCTTATTGGTTCTGTATCTTTGAAGAACTCTGACTAATACACAGTGATTAGAAAAATGGGCTCATTGGAGGATAGATAGAGAGTTGGGTGCCAGGGAAGCTCAAGTCAATAGACTGTTTTTCAAGAAGATACACCTCATGTAATAAAGTTAAATGGTGCAAAGTTTAAAAGGCAGATTGAATCCTTAAGACTTGGAGTAAGAAAGAGATAGGCCGAAAAATTTTGTCAAATTATCCATTTTGGTCACTGTGACTTTGGGCTAAACGTTTCTCTTAGGTGTAAGTTGCTGCATCTTTGGAATTAAGTGATGAGACTAGATCAGATATCCTTAAAGTCGTGACCTTAGAGAACCTGCAATTAGAATTCTGATTTTTAGGGTGGTGCCTGTGGCTCAAAAGAGTAGGGCGCCAGACCCATATGCCAGAGGTGGCAGGTTCAAACCCAGCCCCAGCCAAAAAAAAAAAAGAATTCTGATTTTTAGATCTCCTCTATTTTTAGTAGAATATCATGTAAACATGATTTTTAATTTTTCAGACAAAGTATGAAACATTATATTAGTAGATAATATAATTAGATGTAGGAAAAATATAATCCCAGCTATTTATACATATCCATGATAAATTCACCTGTTGCAATAAATATTTGTGGGTTTTTCCATTTCTATCTGTTTGCTTTTTTTTTATTATTGATTTTTTATGTCTTTCAGTGCCTGTTATTTGATAAGTGCTTGCAGTGCTATTATGGGAGAAATAATTTAGTTGAGAAAGTTTTTTTCTATTAGCTTTAAGTTTTCTGAAAATTGGAAAAATCTTGTACATAGTATTATTATATTTTATGGTGGGAACCTTGGTCTAGCCATTATGGGAACATAATTTGAGGACTATGTTTCCTAAAGTCCCTCCTAGCTGTAACGTTCCCTGTGTCTATGTTTTTAAGTATGGCCAAATACACGCGCTCTTAGCTGGAGAGAAATTCTCTTAAAAACAAAATATAGCTCTGGGCTACATTTCATTAATTAAAATCGAGGAAGCAAGCATTTCAGGACAAGTGAAATCATTGCAATGCATACAAACTTTAGCCCAACAATGAAGTTTTAGTGATTGATCAAACTTCTTTGTAATCTAATCTCCATTCAGAAAGCTCTGCAGTGAATTTTGTTTGTTTATTTTAGTGTCTACTACTTAAATTCCATCGTAGTGAAGTTTATACTTTAGTGAAAAGAAATAAAAAATCAGCAAAATACGGCAGATTTTAGATGGTGATAAATTTAATGGAGAAAAATAAAGCAGAAACAGAGGAAAGAGTGTCGGTAAGGGATGTGAGTGGCAAATTTAACATAGGGAAATCAGAAAGGGTTCACTGTGAAGGTGACCAGCGAGCCAAGAGGAGGAGACGGTCTATCTTAGCCGGCTGGAGCTGCTATAAAAGTTAACAGTCTGTGTGACTTTACAATAAGCACTGATTCCTTGTAGTTCTGGATTCACTTTAGCAGATTCACTTTCTAGTGAAGGTCCAGTTTCTGGCTTGCAGATGAACATCTTTTAGTTGTGTCTTCACATGGCAGAGAAGGGGGAGGGGGAGAGAGCAGGATAGATAGGTGGATGGATAGATAGATAGATATCGAGATCCTGAGTCTCCACCCCTTTTTATAAAGGCACTAAACATATTCTAAGAACGCTACACTCATGACCTAATCTAACCCTAGTTACCTTCAAAAGGCCGCATCTCCAAAGACAGTCATATTTAGAGTTAAGATTTTGACCTCCCTTTTGAGGGAGACAGTCTAGGAGAAAGTCCATGCTGGAATGCAGGGTCTGAAAGTTACAGCAGAAAGACCTAAGTCAGGTGCATCCCTGAGATATTTAGAAGACCTCTCTTCAGAGTGGAGTGACTGTGGCAGAGAGTGAGAGAAACAGCAGCCAGACCATGTAGGGACTTATAGGGCATCCAGAGGAGAATTTTGAGCAGAAAACTAGCATCTCTGACATCCTTTTTAAGGATCACTTTGTACTCTCTTAAGATAGACTATAAAGAGGCGAGTGTAGGAACAAAAAGGAACAGTAAGAGGACAGTGTGGAGGTGCTTTGATATTGAATATGCTTTAAAGATAATGCCAAGCATTTGTGGGGTATAGGAGAAAGAGGATATTTAGGATTTTTAAGTGTGACTTCAAAGTCACCAAGGGCAAGCTCTTCCTCATTGTAAATAATCTATACCAATCCAACAGCTTGTTAGAATACACTCCTTGGAGTTTATTGTTGATAGCCCAGTTTTCTCCCTCCATTTCCAAGATCAGCAGAGCCAGAACTGAGACCCACATGCAGATCATCTATGTGTCAGTTTGCAAGGGGAATATCAACTCCAATGTACCTACGATCCTATCTCCAATGGTCCATAACATTCTGCTTTCTGCGGCCCTCCCTCTGTGCAGGTGACTGCTCATCTGGTCCCCTGAGCTGATTCGCCAGTGTTTCCACCACCTGGTGTGCTCTATTCCTTGGGGCCCTGTGCTTCTCCTTATCCTCATCGCCGGCATCTCCACTTTTAGTTGTCAGGATGGGGTCTTATCTAGAGTAAGTTTATCAGCACCCAGGGTGTGGATGTTGATGGGATGGGCTTTGGGAAGAATAAGCAGGTAAAACCATCTGTGCTTCACAAATGTTATTTTTTACTAACATCATTATTATAGAGATTTAGTCAAGGACTTATTGCTGCTCTACAGAGCTGAGTTGCCCATTGCAGCAGCTGTTAGCCACATGAAGCTATTAATAAGTTAAAAATAATTAAAATGAAATGAGATAAAGAATTTAGCTCCTCCATCCCAGCCATATTTTAATTACTTAATAGCCACATATGGTTAGATTCCTGTGCTGGACAGTACAGACTGGGGAACATCTGACATGATTGTGGACAGTTCTATTGGGGAGTGCAGCTACTGATTACAGAAAAGAGAAGGTGAGAATGAGGGGCCACTCAGCCATTCATAGGAACTAGTTTTCACCCTAGGCAAGCTATCCTTCTAACTTATGTGGCATTATTTGGGGATTTCTTTCTTCTTCTTTTTTTTTTTGAGACAGAGTTTCAAGCTGTAGTCCAGGGTAGAGTTCTGTGGCATCACAGCTCACAGCAACCTCTAACTCTTGGGCTTGAGTGATTCTCTTGCCTCAGCCTCCCAAGTAGCTGTGACTATGGGCGCCTGCCACAATGCCCAGCTATATTTGGGGATTTCTTATACTAATGACCATACCCTAGGTCTCCAAAGACCTTTTGAATTATCTTTCTTCCTTAACATATCTCTTAAAGGCAATGAAGTATAGTCACAATAGTGTGTGTGTGTGCACATGGGAAGTCCACAACCTCTCACCACAGTGCCAAGAGATGCACATGTTTTTGGCTTAGTATAACACATAATTACTCAAATGACCTTTGCCTGAACTTGAAAAAAATTAATGTACATTTTAAAGGAAATAATTCCCACATGTTCGGGTATATTTGTGCTTGCTCCTCCAGATTTTGGTTTGAAGAGAACTTGTGGTATCTGAAAAACCTTTGGGGATTTTCAAATGAAGATTAATATTGATTTTCTCCTCTAAAAGAGGAAATTAGGTTTGGTCATGCGTAAAGTATCACAAAACCTCAAATGTTTCATTTTGTCTTCAAAGCTTAGATTTACCAATTTAGAATGGGTGTCAACCTTGGCAAGAAATGTTCTTCCATTCATAATGCTTAGTGCAAGGATGAATTCCTTCAAAAAGAGAAAGGGTAACATTGAATGGTTTATAGTAAAAACATTTAATTATGAATAAGTACGTTTACGTAAATTGCAGACTATAGACCATACTTACTGCTGAGACTCTTCAAAAAGGCATCATTGGAGTTGAGGGAGCCCACTACCGACTTTGCCCTTGTAGTTGATGCAGTGAATGGGCAAAACGGTAAGCGAGTGCCAGTGGGCTTTAGGGTGACATCTGAAACCTCTGAGAACTTTGTTAAGTAGCACAGCTAGTTGGTCATTACTATGTTAGCGTAGCCTGTGACCATACAGCTCTGGCTACTATTGATAAGCCTACAGTAGCCAAAAGTTGGCTATAGTATATATATTATGCATAAAATAATACTCTGTGTGATATCTAGGCATGTAACACTCATACTTTCTACTAGTTGGTATTTGGCCAAGAATACCAGATCAAAGCTTATAAAACAAATAAGTGCCATTATATACTGTGAACTTACCTTACACCAATTTTTGTGCAAGCAGTTTAAATAAGTTGTGACTGGGCTTGGTGTCCATAGCTCAGTGGTTAGGGCACTGGCCACATACATTAGGGCTGGTGGGTTCTGAACCTTGCCTGGTCCTGTTAAATGAGAATGACGACTACAACAAAAGATAGCTGGGCATTGTGGCCAGCACCTCTAGTTCCAGTTACTTGGGAGGTTGAGGAAAGAGAATCACTTGTGCCCAAGAGTTTGAGGTTGCTGTGAGCTATCACACCACTGCACTCTATTGAAGGTGAAATAGTGAAGCTGTCTCAAAAAAAAAAAGTTGTATCTAAAGAGTGTAAGTATTCTTCTCTGCATATACATGTATTAATATACCCATTTTACAGATGAGTAAATTGATAGTTTATCGGAATAATGCCTCCAAGCAGGATCACACAGAATTTTTTCATTCCAATGTCAGCTTTTTTAAAAAATAGATTATACTGTAGTGTGCCTTTCTCCTGAATATTAATTAAAAATCTATAGAAAATATTTAGATTTAGCAAAGAATATGTAGAAATTGAGACAAGTTCTACCCAAGTCATCATAATGGAGCAGCAAGTGGAGCTTGTGGCAAAAGGAGTCAGGCAAATAGGGTAGCTGGTGGAGACCTGCCTGAGGCTGCATCATGCCTAGGAAGCTGTTTCCTAAATGATCCTACGTCTCCCCATCAGGCTGCTGAAAAGTACTTGCTGTGCTTTATTTGCACATTCTGCCGATAAACCCATCCGCTGGGGAATATGCCACTACGCCTTTCCGTCTGAAATGCCCTACCTTTTTAATGAGCATTCTTCATTGTGTCACTGTGACTTTTAACTTAGCCACTGAAAGGGAAATTGCCCAATATGTTCTCTGATCTATAATGAGCTCTGAACACATGTTAGTTCTCTCCTATTCCTTCACTGTAGAGTAAGTAGTTTTGTGGTTTTTATTCGTATTCAGCACAGTATTAGATTCTTCCTTTAATTATAAATTCCACTTCATAACAATTGCAAATTCCAGGGAGTGCATTTCAGGGAAGTTATTATAGTTCATTTGAGGATAAAATCATTGGCATTTGACCTTATGTCACCATTCACTACAACGTCTCAGAAAGATATTCTCGTGCCAAGGCCTTCCTTCTTAATTAAATCTTCCTGTAAATTTCTTGAAAGGCAAAGTAAATAACAGCAGCCATCGAAGTGGTAATAATTATTTTATAATCAGTAGAATCTTGGACATGGATATTGAAATACGCAACATCCTGTTATTATGCAAAATGAGAACAACGTCTGACTGAGAAGTGTCCCCTTTCTCTTTTCTTAACCAATCCTCAGCTTTGCACACATATATGGTCTCACATCTTCTGGGGCTCAAAAAGCAACATTCTACTACTGCCCCCACCACCCTGGGCCCTGAGCCCTGGGGACCTTCAGTCCAGCCAGATGGTGGACAAGGGTCAAATTCTTTCCCAAATATTCATGTTTACTGTGCTGATGTTAGCCATGAGCCTCAGTGAGCCATGTCTGGTAACATGATTTTCTCAAAATGTTCTAAGTTCCCCTGCAGTGCCTGGAACCAGCTGGGAGGATGCCCTTACCCCGGATGGGTACCTGCTTGGCCTTTTCTCTGAAGCACTCAATATGAGCCTTGAACACAGGGAAGGCAAGGACAGAAAGTTGGCCTGGCACTATAGAGAATAGACTCCAGTGAGGGAAATAATGTCAGTTACTATGACCGTCTGGGAGTGCTGTAGAAAGACTCACTTTGCCAAGACTGTCTCTCCTGAGAAAATGGATTTCCAAGAGAATCGGGGAAACACTTGAGTTCTAGGTCTGTCTTGGTTCAGGTAATGGTCCAGTCTAATCAGTCTGACTGAGTGTTCCAAGGGCAGATAGACCCATGTCCTGATAAACGGCTTTGAGAGAAAACCCAAAAGCTCATCCCAAGGAGCTGAAAACTGGGCCAGGAGGACTTGAGGGCCTGATTGGAGAATTCCCTTTTCCTATAAAGACACCGCTCCAGCAGCTGCAGTAGCAGCCACTGCAAAAAATCCAGGGTCCATCACAGCACCCCAGGGCCAACGTCCAGAGATGTCTTCACTGGTGAAGCTTGTGCACTCCCTTGAAGCTTGTTGTTTCCTTTTGACAAAAACATCTAATTGTCACCTTGCCCAGGGAAATTCAGTATTTCAGTAGGTTCAGTCCAACCACCACTTTGTCTTTGAGAAACCTCATATCTGCCTGAAGAAAACTTTCCAATCAACGATAATGGGCCATCTCACCAAAATCTCTTCTGCTTCCTGATTGAATTTCTGTCTTTTTCTTTCAGTGACTACACTTACAACTTAGATATGCACATTTAAGTAAAAAACTATCTAAAAACCTTATTGCTGGGTAGTAATTCTATCCGCTCTCAAGTCACGACGCATGTTCTGGCAGGCTTTATTTACTGAATAGCCCTCCACCTTGGTCACCTCATTATTGTTTGAAATTTTAATTTTATGGGTTTTTTTAAGTTTAAAAATTATTTTTTATAGCTAATACCTGATTAATTTGAGTTACATATTTTATCAATTTTTAATTTCTTCTTCCAGATTCACTTGTCTGCCAGCTGCAACATGTCTTGAGTAAGAAGCGTGTATGTGCCTGTCAGAGCTCATGTGAGTATATCTGCAACTGGGCAGGTGTAAATGAGGGTGACTGTGAGTGAGTGGATTATGCAGTGTAGGGGCGTGTGTTTGTGTGTGTGAAGCTGTCTTTATTTTGCTCTTAGTCTTGAATGTTTTTCAGGCTGTATATAAATTTGTGGGTTGGTACATATTTATCTCGCCTATTTGAAGGTTTTATCTCATTTCTCCAGTCCTCTTATGGGCTGATAAATCATATACAGTAAGGTCTACTGTCATTACCATCAGTAACCAGTCTTTTTCTACAGATAATTTTAAAGATCATTGCTGTTTAATTTTTATAAGCAAGCATAGATTTATTTTTTATGTAATAGCTTTGCTTCTTGGTATCCCTTAAACCTGAGAACTTAGTCCCTTGGTCATTTTGAAAAGTTTGCAATAATCGTTTCATTAAATGCTGGGTCTCCATTATTTCTTTTTTTCATCAAGAGATCTTGTTTTAAAAATGTTGGAGCCTCTCATTCTGGCTTCTTAACTAGGGTGTCCTGTCCATCTCTCTGTCTCTTCACACCTGAATTCTTTAGTTCCGTGTTTCAGCTCACTGACTTATTTCTGGGCTCTGTTTTGTCTGGAAATTATCCCATCTATTCCCTTTTCATATTCGTTGACATTCATTTTCATATTCATTGTTTTTTTCATTTCTAAGGTTTATAATTAGCACATCCATATCTGTCTTTCTATCACTTCTGATTTGGCTGCCTTCATTTTGGTTTGGCTCAATAATTCCACCAGTCTACTTAAGCAGGAATTACATCTTTGGTTATCACTGTGTCAGTCTCCACAGTTTTAGGTCTTTGTCAGACCGCCGTACAAAATAAATATATGGAAAGATGACATTAGCTTATTGTTTATTTTGTTGATTGTGCTTTTTATCATTAGACTTTCTTTTTGTATTAATGCTTAATAGGAGTTTTTTGAATGAATAAATGAATGACTCTCATCACATTGCATTTAGCAGAGATTTTTCCCAGATCTGCTTCCAATATGAAAGTGGCTCCCCCCATTTACATATAAGGTTGCTTCTTTAATGGGGAAATTAAGAGGTACCCTAAGATTCCTGTGTTCACACTATCCTCTTTGCTGGCTTCTCCACCAGGACTTGGAGTTCTTCCCATCAGGTCATGTGGACAGGAGTATGTTCTTTTTTTTGCATTAGACTTTTCTTCATAAGCTTTGGAATTTTTGTATGCTGGTTTATTTTAAATGCAGTCTCTCTCTTGCTCTCTATCTCTCTCTCTCACACACACACGGATGCTCCCCCAGCACACACACACACTGCCCTGGCTTTAGGCATTTTGTAGTTGACTCTGAAAACTCTCTGCGTCCAGCAAAGGACTAGGTTTTACTAGCACAGTTTCAAGTTTCTGTCCTGATGGGGTGGTTGGGAATATGAGGAATCCAGGCTGAAACTTGAAGGCAACCGGACTCAGTTTTAAAGGACGAAATCTTTTGTTTTCAATGCCTCCTTAGACCTATGATTTCCGTATACACTTAGTTCTATTCAGTAACTTAATAGATGTTATGTTCCTCCTACTTCCTGTTACCATGGCTCACCAAACTCAAGTCCTCCCTGATGACGAGAGGACTACTTTTATTGACCTTTGGCGCATCATTTCTTAGTGCTTTGCTACAACTACAAAACTCAGAAAACTGTGACTTAAGCTTCCGTTCCCAGCTCTGTTTCTGCTCTGTTTCTCGTCCATATAGATGTATATCCACCTTATATTTGGGCCCAGCTGTGTGTGTGTGTGCATGTGTCCGCGCACAAGCAAATGTGTTTATCATTTTACCACTCATTGCTGTGTGTTGGGAAGAAGGGTTGTTGAAGCATAATTCCCAGTATCATTGGGAATTGGTTGGCCTGGCAATCTCCTTCTCTTTTCAAGCTTATTGAAAAAAGTAACCCATTCCCAGTATCTCCACCTTTTTCCCCACCAATGAAGCCTTCTGCTTACGATCAGGGGTATGCGCCCATCACATCAGTGAAATTGCTCTTGCTGAGAAGATACAACAGAAGATATCCCATTTTTCTCCATATTATCTTTTTTGGTTGTTGCTATCAACATCTTTCTGACCTTCGTGCTTATCCTTATAATAAACCTCTTATTTGTGTCACTTGAGTGAGCTTGTTACTTGAAACCAAAAAACCAGTCCAATGAACACGCACTGTAAGAGAGTAATCTGTCTCTCTAAGATTCAGGAGGAAAGTCCAGCCATGCTTCTCGCTCACCTAAAATGTTCTAGTAACTCCCCACCACACGCCAGTGAGTAAAGATGAGACTGGTTAGTGAGCAGGCTCCCTCTCCTGTGCTGCACACGCCTTCCTCTGTTTTCTATCACACTCTTTTCCAAACCCTTCTCAGATTTTCCACCCTGCCCCCAGCACACTTGTCCCCATCTCTTTTTGTATATTCCCTCTACTCTTTGCCGGCACTGTCCTCCGTCAGTTTGACTTGTTCTCCTGGCAAACTCTTAATCTTTTCCCAACAGCCAATTCAGCTACCCTGATGTATTCTTTTATGAGTACTTTTTCCACAGATAATCAACAATAGGCAAGAGATATTAATGGAAAGCCTTCTGAGCATGTGATTCTGGGTGTGGCACACTCGGTAGGGACCGAGAGCCAACTTGCTCCAGGCCCAGATGGAACTTACATGTTAATAGAGGAGATAAGAATTTACTGAATGATCACTGGATAAATAGTGGGGAGGAGTGAGGGCTGCACCTGGGACCGGTGCTATTATGATGAAGTCAAGGTGCCAGGAGAGCATGGAACCAGCAAATTTGACCTTGTGGAGATAGTTTTCATATTCCCACACTAAACACCCCTTTCTCCACTGTTGTGTCCATGGTTCTATTATGATTATGAAAATGAATTTAGATGCATTTGTTACATGTCCATCTCTACCACTAGCTATGAGATCCTTACTCAGTCTAAATCTCTGTCTTGAGTAGAGTATCTGGCACATAGTAGCCATATATTAATTAGGATAAATGATGAAATATTTTATGATTGAATTAAAGCGTAACTTCAGTCATGGATTATGTAGAAAATTATAGAAAATCATTTTTTCACTTCTACAATTTAGTTTCTCTAGAACAAGAAGTTCAGTGTCTAGTTGCCTTGCAGAAAAGAGTACCATTCTCTAATAATTATAAGCTTTTTAGCATTCTTTCTTGTAGGTCACAGACTGTGCTAGCCGTTACTTGCTAGCTTTGAGGTTGGGAAATGAGAGAACAGCATTCACTAGTTCAATTATGAATTATTTCAAAGGTCAGAGCACAAGATCACCAACTACACTAGTGCCTTTCAGAGAGTGGAAAGTGATGAACATCTATTTGATGAAATAAATACTGTCGAGAGGAGAGCAAAAATAGCCAAACAGCTATATCAAATGTTTTAGAAATAAACCAGAAAATGTTCAAGAAGTCTTCTGTGAGTTTTTGATTCGGTATATTTTAAAATATTAGAACATAAAAATATCAGAGAAGACTATACGTAGAGGTTAGTTCATTTCTTTACATGAAATGAAGTACTTTAAACACCATCCTTACAGAACCAAGATTATTACCATAAATTCCCACCCTGCAGTCCTCCTTTTTCTAGAACTAAATAGAAATTCCGCTTTGGGTTTGCGGCATTCTCTCTTCATCGTGATCTGATGTTGCATGCTTCTCCAGGCAGCTGCTTCATGAGCCGTGTGGCCCAGACTGCAGCACTCACAGGCGGGCCAACCAAGTGCATGGGCCACACATACGTGTCTGGGCACAAAACTCTGTCTCGGGACATCCTGAGGCCTCTCTGTTAGATTACAGAGGGCTCAGAGATTCTCTCATCCTTTATTACCCTTTGTCCTTATTTATACCTGGTGCTATGGTTTGAATGTTTTTTTTGTCCTCTTCAAACTTCATGTTGAAACCGAGTCTCCAATGCAAGTATTAAGAGATGTGGCATTTTGGAGGTGATTGAGTCGTGAGGGCTCTGTCCTCATGACTGGGATAGGTGACCTTATGAAAAAGCTTGACAGATGGATTTTGCCAGCTTTGCCCTTCTGCTTATGAGGGCACAGCATTTGTCCCCTCTGAGGTCACAGCACTAAGACGTCATCTAGGAAGCAGAGAGAGCACCCCTCACCAGATACCAAACTGGCTGGTACGTTGCACTTGGATTTGCCAGCCCTCAGAACTGTAAAGGACTGTGATTTTTTATTTACAAATCATCCAATCTGAGATGTTTTGTTATAGCAGCAAAACCAGACTAGGCTTCAGATCTCAATAAACTCCTGAAAAGGTATCTTAGGATAGATGTAAGACTTTTGGGTTAGGCAGACTTGGTTTAAACCATAATTATGTCACTTAATGACTATTTGGGCATAGGACAAGTTTTTAAATGCTTTAATTTCATTTTCTGCAAAAGAGGAATTTGTAAGGACCACATTTGATATGACAGCTGTAACTGACCAGGCACACACAGCATATACATTAGTACGATCTTTGGGACCATTACAGTCTCCAGGCCCTGAGGGTCATGTAGTAGTTACACTCCCCTCAGCCACCTGCTCCCCTGCCAAGGATGCTCTGCCCTATGGCTTTCTTTCAGCTCTTGGGAAATCTTGGTCTCTCCACAATGCCAACATTTTGTTCACAAGAAATGGAGAATGTCAACATTTGGTTCACAAGAAAGGGAGAAAAGGGATCACGGCAACATACTAGCAAATACAGTTAGATATTTTCTGTGTTCCACAGACACTACTCTGTAAGGAACTCAACTGCAGAGTGAGATGCGTATTTTCCTGGTACTTAGATGCCCTTGCGGTGGATGCTGTGGCTCATTACCCAGGTTCCCCTCAGGGTGACAGAGCTCATTCTTCCAGCCCTTAGGAATTTGAGTGGCTTATGTTTCTCAGCTGAGTTGGTTCTCCAGGAATTAACCTTCAACTCAAGGACACTCCCCAACCTCATGAGTAACGGCAGGTTGATCTGGACGTTCCACGGCCCAGCCCCTAGGACTGGCTGAAGTCTATCCCACGTGCGCTGTATGTAGCTCACCTCCTCTGCATCCATCTCACCCCCCAGGTGCTGATTCACAGACATTTCCCACTAAGTGTCTTGCAGCAAATCCTCAGCTCACAGGCTGTTTCTGAAGTACCCTGCTTAAGATACAGCTAACCCATGGTCAAAATCAAATTTTATGAGAAAAGTGAAGGAAGATGTGATAAAGAGAGAGAAGGGGGAAGGGAAAGCTCTCTGCAACTTATGGCTTCCTAAATTCTGTCTTCAACCTCCCCCACTTCTTTTCTATTCCGTCTACTCCCACGTTGGCCAAAGCTAAAAGCAGCAGCCCTGCCTTCTTTGTCTCCTGCTGCTATTTGGTGATAGATTCTTAGAGTGGCTCTCAGGTTTATTTAGAAATTCAAGAATAAAGTCTCTTTTATGCTCTGCTTGGGCTGATGGGGCATCTTCTTAATATATCACAGCTACCTACACCAGCAAGTGAGGGGGAAGGGACAGCCTGCAGCCCGGGGCACCTAAATGGAGAAGTTCTTGGTAAGATTTAAGAGCACCAGTTGGTGACACATCTAGTGCCTGAATTCTATACATGTCATAGATACTAAATAAATCTCATTTCCTCTTTCCCCCTGTTCTTGGGTTTTCCTGTAACTCCTATGGAGGTCCTATAAACTATAGTCCTTATATTTTATTGTTTAAAATGTGGGCAAGTAACTGATACAGGAGCACAAAATGAACAGTTACTTTCCTTTTAAAAATTGAGATATAATTCACATAATATAGAATTTATAATTTTAAAGCACAATCTAGCAGCTATGAGTATATTCACTATGTTGTGCAAATTCTTGCTATCTAGTTCCAAACATCAAATTCCATTACACTCCTAAAACACTCGGCCTCAGTAGTCCAAATACCCTCCTCTCCTTATCTCTCCTGGGCAACCACTAGCCTATTTTCTTTCTCTTGGATTTTCCTATTTTAGAATATTCATGTAAGTGGTATTGTAAAGGATATGGCTTTTTTTGGTGTTTGATTTCATTCATTTTGTGTAATGTTTTTAAGGTTAATCCACATTGTAGCATGAACCATTATTCCTTTTTGCGGCTGAATAATATTCTATTATTTGGATACAGCACATATTGTTTATCTATCTGTTAGTTGATGGACAATTTGGGTTGTTTCTACTTTTTGGTTGTCATAAACAATGCAGCTATATACACATGTTTACAAGTTTTTCTGTGAACACATGTTTTCACTTTTTCTTGGGTATCTACCTAAGAGTAAAATTCCCAGGTCATATGGTAAATCTCCGTTTAACTTTTGGAGAAACTTTAAGATGGTTTACACAAGGGTCTGCACCATTTTACATTTCTACAAGCAATGCATAGGGTTCCAGTTCCTCCACATCCTTACCAACACTCGTTATTTTCTGTTTTGATCCTATCTCAGTGGGTGTGAAGTAATACTTCATTGTGGTTTTGATTTGTATTTCCCTAATGAATAATAATGCTGAGCATTTGTTTTCATGTGCTTATCAGTTACTTGTTATCTTTTATAAGAGAAAGGCCTTCTTAAACGCTTTGCCCATTTTTAGTTGGGTTATTTGTCTCTTCATGGTTGAGATGTAGGAATTCTTTATGTACTGTAGATGCAAGACGCTTATCATCATAAAAGCTATAGAATCAAATTAGTGGGGAGACGAAAAGGAAAATTATTGTTTCAGAAAACCTAGAGAAAAGTATTGCTCTATTATAGATTTCATTATGTGTCCATAAATTTACAGACTGAAGTCCTAATCCCAGTACCTCAGAAGGTGACCCATTTGGAAATAGGGTTATTGGAGATGTAATTAATTAAGATATACTTAATATCATCTGGGGAACACCATGGGAACATAAAGAGAGAGACTGTGGCCCTACAGCTACAAGTCAAAGAATGCCAAAGACTGTCAGCAAAACATTAGAGGTTAGAGGAGAGGCCTGGGACATTCTTTCTCACAGACCTCATAAGGCACCAACTTTGCAGGCACCTGTTTCTTGGGCTTCATGCCTCCAACTCAATAAATTTCTATGTTAAAACTATCCACCGTGTAGTACTTTGTTGTGGAAGCCTTAGTCAAAAGCACATGTTCTTAAACATAAAATTTGTTTTCCTACTTAGATAGAAGACCACTCCTCTTTTTCAAAATTATATTCTGAACCTAATTGGTGATATTGTTTATGACACAGCCTCATACCTTTTCTTGCCCATTATACATTTTCTTGGCTAACATAAGTTGAATGGTGAAAAATTTATTTTTTTTAATATTTTAAAATATCAACCAGAATAATATACAAGGGATATAGTATGACCTCTCAGTACACAAGCTCCACCCCATCCACATAAAAAGCAATTTGCTTACCAAGCAAATTAAATTCACAGATACACCACCTAGAACTTATTTTATTTTCATTTCCCTTTATTGTTGGGTTGACACTGACCTCATCCTGGTTTGATTCCTTAAAAGGGAGAAACGTTGGCATAGCTCCTGGTTATATTTTTTTGCAAGTTGGGTCTTCCACAGAACATCCTTCCTTCTTATTCCAGCCAATTGATCAGACGCAGTTTACTAACATTCACTTCTGTACTGTCTATCTTTTCTCCAATGACTCCGTCTAAGGCATCGTGTTAAGCAGACGCGGTACCAGTGAAATGTAGCAGTGAACAAGATAGAAGCAGTTCTTGTAAAAAGTCCTCCGGCCCTGTGTTGAGATTTAGAAAACAAAGGCAAGCTTACAAAGGCAAGCTTTTGTGGCGTGGAATTTTGTGCTATCTCCTCTTGGTGGAGAATTACTATGGTTACTTTAGTGACAGACCAATCCAGTGTTGACCACGTGTGTCCTATATACAGGGCCAGAAAATCTTGATGTTCCGGGTACACGAAGTTCACAAAGAAATGGTATGGAATCAAAGTTCCTTCCAGGCTGATTCCCCTACTACCAGAGCCACTTAAGGTACTCACTGCTTTTCTTTTAATATCATTTTTTTAAAATACACATGCATTGTTTAAGATAACAGGCTTCTCCTAGTGATTCATGTCTGTAATTCCAGCACTTTAGAAGGCTGAGGCTGGAGGACTGTTTGAGGTCAGGTGTTCAAGACCAGTCTGGGCAACATAGAGAAATCTCTACAAAAAAAGAAAAACTAGCCAGGTGTGTTGGCAGGCACCTGTATTCTCAGATACTCAGAAGGATGAAGAAGGAGGCAGAAGGATCACTTGAGCCTAGGAGTTTGGGGCTGCAATGAGCCATGTTCATTCCAGCCTGGGCAACATAGTAAGATTTCTCAAAATGATAACAATAGTAATAATAGTAATAATAATTTATAATTAATAATAATAAATCAGATAAAGCTAAATGTTCCTTGCTGAAAAGGAAGGTCTCTTCTCCTACCCACCCTCCTCTATGCTACAGCCTTATGCCCCAGACTCAACAACTTTTAACTTACAGATTTTTCCCTCTGCTATTTCCTCTTTATTTATAGAAAATATTCCTAGCTGGCATTTCTTCATATGTCAATTTTAGATGTGATTTATCAGCTCTCAGTGGCAATAATCAAAACTGTTATCCTCCCAACATTGTACACCACCATCACCCCCCAGCTTCCTGTCTCTTCAGCCTTCCCAAATAATTCGGCCACACCTTTTGGTTAAAAGGTAGGATTGTTATGAAATAAATAAATAAATAATATCCACTGCTGCTCTAAATTCTGCATAAATAATATCCACTGCTGGTCTAAATTCTTAGACAATTTCTGCTCTTCCACTAATCAGTAGCTGGCTCTCAGGGCAGACCCCTGTTCATGCAGACTTTGAATAATCTCCCTATGTTCTGACAGGTGCCTCCCCACAGCCTTGCCTGTCCTGATGCCTAGTGGAGCTTAAAACCTGGGGCCTGTGGGTTCCGTAGAATAAGATGATTCTGTCTTGGGTGCTTTTCTCCTGCAGAGACTTAGGTAGTCACCTCCTCTGCTCTATTCAGTCAGTAGCCAGTCTGACATCTATTTTGTAGTATTAAGAAAACTCTTCCTATTGTAATTTTAAAGGGATTTAGTTTTTTAAAAGTAAGTCATGGTGGTGCCCATAGCTCAGCGGGCAGGGCACCGGCCACATACACTGAGGCTGGTCAGTTCCAACCTGGACTGGGCCAGCTAAAAAAACAACAGTGACAGCTACAATTTAAAGAAAAATATCTGGGTGTTGTGGCTGGCACCTGTAGTCCCCAGCTACCTGGGAGGCTGAGGCAAGAGAATCGCTTAAGCCCAAGAGTTTGAGGTTGCTGTGAGCTATGACACCACAGCACTCTACCCAGGGTGACAGCTTGAGACTCTGTCTCTAAAAAAAAAAAAAGAAAGTCAACATGTATGTTCAGATGTCTAAAATTCCTCTCAATAAATCATAATTTTCTCTCTTGTGGACTCAAGAGTAACAGACTTTACTCACCAAGGGGTCACCCGAGGAGGCTTACTCAATCTCATCTGGAACACCTAAGATACTTTCCGTTTTCTTTCTGCGCCTTTTCTCTGCCGGTCTCTCCCTGTCTCCCAACCTCCTCCATTTTCCCAGTGACCCTTAGGTTTAGAGAAAATGGGAAGAGTCATACACACTGTATATGAATTGCATTTGTTGTACTGGAAAATGAGAGGGACAATTGCCGTGGTTGACAGTAACTTCCCTTAGTCTTGGTGCCTCCATGACAAATGAATGATGTTCTAAACTGATAAAGCAGCACAGATCAGCCTGGAAGGACAGGGCTCTGTGAAATCCAGAGTCCTGAGGGATGAATTATTGTTTCACGTCATCCTTTCTGATAGCCTGAATTTATATGCCAATAGATTTAGGTTATTAAGTAAGGTGCTTATTTTAGTTCAGGTGTTATTAGACCAAAGAAACAAGTATCTAAGGGCCATGAGAAAAATTTAAACTTTTTTGATAACAATGGTGACCTTCTGCAGTTGACATTCCCAGACTGCTTTATTTCTTTTTTTTTGGCAGTTTTTGGCTGGGGCTGGGTTTGAACCTGCCACCTCCAGCATATGGTGCTGATGCCCTACTCCTCTGAGCCACAGGTGCTGCCCCAGACTGCTTCATTTCTAATCCCATTGATTGTTGGCCATGGATACCACATCTCAGGAATTTTTTTTAAAGTAAATAAGCTGCCATACAGGAAAGTAATCTTATGATGGGTTAGTGACAAAAAAAGTGTCACTAATAATGGAAAAAAGAAGTTGCAACGAGGCCACTGGGAGTCGTGCTCAAAGTGTTTTGAGATATATTGGCTTCAGAAAGTCAAGAACAATCTCTTTCTTGTTGCTAGCACAGG
>CAUYQV010057882.1:0-12256 GCA_963574575.1 Galagoides demidoff
GCGTTGTGGCAGGCGCCTGTGGTCCCATCTACTTGGGAGGCCGAGGCAGGAGACTCGCTTAAGCCCAGGAGTTGGAGGTTGCTGTGAGCTGTGATGCCACAGCACTCTACCCAGGGGGACAGCTTGAGGCTCTGTCTCAAAAAAAAAGGAAAAAAGAAAAGCTCAAATGTGGCATCTCTGCTAAGCAGTGGCTATGCCTTGCCTGGAAGACCTCCCCTACTAGGCCCTTCCATCTGATTCAGAGAAAGCTCTTCTTAACTAAGCTAAAGTTGAGCTCTCTCATAACTTCCACTCCTGAGAACTATGCAGAATTCCTCTCCCCAGTGACAGCAATTTAGAGAATGGAGGCTGCTCGATTATTCAGGAACAAAATGCTAGGGAAAGGCTCAGATATGAAGCCCAGCTACTGTCCCCTTGGTTGCGTAACTTGAGGAAGTCATTTAATTTTCTGAACTTCAGATTATTCAACTGTTTTTAGGGAAATCAATAAGGTAATAGTTTAATACTGTGCCTGGCAAAGAGAAGGTACTCAGCAATATCTACTTGCTCATTTGTTCATTAAAAATTGTCCTCTGGTCCCAAGTTTTTCCCATATTGAACATCCCCCATGGCACTAGAAATACATCAAGGCACCCTACAGGGAGCTTTTTATTCTGTGTGCTCACCTTCTCTCACTGAGCTTTAAGTCCCTCTGTAACATCGTCAGGTCAATCTGGAAGCTGCTTATGTGCAAGGCAAGTATGATCACATATGCAGTAATCTTCGCCTTCATAGAATCCGAAATTAAGTTACGCAAACTGCAAAATCAGTGACAGTAAAGGAGAAACAAAATTAAACTCCAAGAAAATTTTCCCCAAAGTAAAATAAAAACATCCAAGCCTGTTCCCATATGCACTCAATGTCTTCCTAATTGGAGGAAACAAAAAGGAATTTGGGCAACTTTCTTTGTTCCTTCTAAGGTACCCAACTCTGACACACAGTGGCATAGTGTGCTAACCCCAGTGCTTCCCTCCAAGTGGGACAGAGAAAGCACTCTCCTCAGGCACCGTCAGTCTCGCACTGGTGAAGCCCTCTGAATCGGTCACTGCCTGCCCAGAAGACTGCTGGGAAAACCATCATTCCAAACTCAGTTGCTAATGATACATCTAGAAATAGTCAGAAGCAGGAAAAACACTCCAAGCAAATGGCAGAAAGGAAGCCCAAGACGCTGTTTGGGGGTCATTCCCCAAAGTCATCACCCTGGCCTACCTTTTCCTACAAGGCTATCTTTCCATAAAACAGTAGTTTTTTTGGCCATCAGGAAAGGTTCTTTGAGCAAATCTTAACACTTCACACTATTCCCAAAAGATAGTGTGAACTTTTCCAAGAGGGGACAGAGTATGTACTATATAGTGTTTCTGAAACTTGCTGGACCCAGAGCTCCTTCCAAAGGCAATGATCTCTTCAGCACCACGTCTCTGGGGACATACAACCTGAGCCCCTACTTCTCACCCTCAACCCCCACCTGTGAACTGCTCATTCACAGACAAAATCCCCAGAAATCAGCCCCCGACCTGCCATTGTTGTAAGTCAGGCAGGTGAAGTGCTTCAGCAGCTTGGTGTTGATGATGTGTGGCACTCCAGGTCCCAGGGCACCTACAACAGAAAGCTGAGTTTGATCATTTTCTCTCAAAACACTTAGCCACGCTTCAACCATGAGCTGGGAGAAGAGGCCAACAGCTGGGCCATGGTCATGAACAGACCAGGTAGTAGGAGAAGCAGGGGCCCATGAAATAGAACAGCTGCTTCAAAATAAAAATATGCTCAGGTGTGTTTTAGCCTGCAGATTGTAGGTGCAAAGAGACATTTGTGATGCTGTAGCAACAGGAAATAACACTTAAATGAGACCAAGGACACAGAATTACTAAGATGTTAGAAAAGAAATAAATTGTGCAGAAAGCCCAGAGAGAAAGAGAGAGTTAAACATGTGAATAAGAACTAGCAGATACAGTCCTGTGCCGTTTCAGTCAACATCAGACTGCAGGTTTGATCATGGTCCCATATTTTTTCTGTGCTCTTACTTAGACATGGTTAAATACACAAGCACTTACCATTGTGTCACAATTGCCTACAGCAGTGGTTCTCAACCTTCCTAATGCCGTGGCCATTTAATACAGTTCCTGTGGGTTTCGACCCACAGGTTGAAAACTGCTGGCCTACAGTATTCGGGACAGTAACATACTGGAGAGGTTGTAGCCTTGAAACAATAGGGTATACCATATGGCCTAGGTGTACTGTAGGTATACCATCTAGGTTTGTGTAAATATACACTAAATGTGTATCCCTATCATTAACCAACTAACTATACTGGAAAATATGAATATAACCTCTTGGGAATCAGAATAACAATGACTGAATACATGCTGTGCCTAAAACCACAGATGTCTCCTGCTGGGTTCCACACTGGGTGGATATGAGCGACAGCCATAAATGGCCCTAGCTACAGGTGACACTGGGGTAACCATTGGAAATGGACTCTCTCCTCTGTTAGCCAGTAGCTAACACAATACAAACATGCCACAGCCTTCATGAGCAATGTATACCACGTATATATAAACTTATATTTGTTCTAACAGTCAAAAGTTTTCATTTGATTTGACCTGGACACTATACTTTGCCTAACAGAAAAGAAGTAGTGACTATTAGCTCTGGAATGGCCCTGAGCAATCATATAATCCAACTTGTCCCCATTTTCAGATGAGTAAACCGTTCCAAAGAGAAAAAAGAACTTGACAGCAGTACCAATAGGAATCTCATCACTGTTCAGTTTAAAACTTAGATAGTTCCATTTTCTTCTCTTATTAAATCTGATCTAAGAATTATACACAAATAACAGACTGGAAATAACTAGAATAAAATGTCTGCCGCAGGCTTACTTTTCCGCTTAATCACTCTCTGAGTTCGAAATTTGATGAGAGTATCCAGAAACCATATGCATCGGGCCTGCCGGTCTCGGCTCTCCTCGTTTGATGGCAAAGACTTCAGTGCTTCTATGACAAAGGAGCAGTGGCTGAGAGAAAGGGAAAGGGAGTCATTGTGTGTCTGGGATAGATAACTCACAATGAGAATAGTATGCCCCCAAGGGCTAGAGAATAAATATTTTAGGCTTTGCAGGTCATACAACCTCTGCTCTAACTACTCCACTCAGAAGTTTAGTGGAAATACAGCCATAGATACTATTTAAGTAAGAGAATAGGGCTGTGTTTCAATAAAGCCTGACTTACAGCCCGGGGCATCCAATCTTTTGGCTTCTCTGTGCCATACTAGGAGAATAAGAGTTGTCTTGGGCCACACATTAAATATACAACTAATAAAAGCTGATGAGTAAAAAAAGGTCCATACATAATTTTCATTATATCCGCCACCATTGAGAAGTAAAAAAATTCTCACATAATCTCTGTGCAGCCCACAGGCTACAGGCTGGACATTCCTGAGAGGCAGCAGGCTGGACCTAGCACACTGGCTATAATTTGCTGGCCCCTGGTCAGGAGTATAATCTCTGGAGTCAGAATGCCTAAGTTTGAATCTCTTCTCTGCCATTTCATGGCTTGGGCAAGTTTTCTCCATGTTTCTACACCTTAGCTTCTTCACCTATAAACTGGAGCCAATGATGGTACCAGTGCTCTCTCCTGAGGACTTTTACTGGATTAAGAGACAATGCAGGCTTGGAACCAGTGGCTCAAGTAGCTAAGGCACCAGCCGCGTACACCTGAGCTGGCGGGTTCGAATCCAGCCCAGGCCCACCAAACAATGATGGCCACAACCAAAAAATAGCCAGGCGCCTGTAATCCCAGCTACTTGGGAGGTGGAGGCAGGAGACTCACTTGAGCCCAGGAGTTGGAGGTTGCTGTGAGCTTTGATGCCATGGCACTCTACCCAGGGCGAGAGCTTGAGGCTCTATCTCAACAAATAAAAAAAAATAAAAAAAGAGACAATGCAGACTAGATGCTATGCCTCATTCCTGTAATCCCAGCACTTCAGGAGGCCAAGGCAGGAGGGTCCTTAAAGGCCAGGTGTTTAAGACCAGCCTCGGCCACATAGCAACCTCATCTCTACAAAAAAGAAAAAAATAAATTATCTGGGCGTGATGGTATGAGCCTGTAGTCCTAGTAACTTGGGAAGCTGAGGTGGGAGGATTGCTTAAGCCCAGGAGTTCAAGTTGTAATGAATTATGATCAAGCTACTGTACTCTGGCTTAGATGACAGAGTAATACCCAATCTAAAAAAAAAAAGAGAGAGAGAGATAACACAAGTATATATACTGCTTGGCACAAAGTAAAAGCTCAATCACTATTTGCTATTATTTTACTACTAAGTTCCTGGACTTGAAGAAATAAAAAACTCTTCGTGACCATCCCAAAGCAACCTAACTGCACAGATAGGGAAAGATCTTCAGCACATCAGGGTAGAGCTCAGAGACTCGGTTCTCAGACTTGCAGCCCATGGCTCATTCCTGCATCTGTCCTTGAGTCTCAATCACATTAAGACACCTAAGGACTAGTAATGAGATGTTTTTTAGAAATGGATCTTTGGAGGGACAAAAAAAGAAGCACTTTCCAAGAGGCTTTAGATTTCACAAGCCAGCAAAATTTCAAAACAAAATTGGAGGAACCAAGAGAGGGTTGACAACTATTTATTTTTTTAAGATGAAATGATAAAAAGAAAAAATTCAAAAGCAAGGCTCAGTGCCTGTGGCTCAAGCAGCTAAGGCGCCAGCCACATACACCTGAGCTGGCAGGTTCGAATCCAGCCTGGACCCACCAAACAACAATGATGGCTGCAGCCAAAAAAACAAAAAAAAAGGTGGGCATTGTAGCAGTCCCAGCTACTTGGGAGGCAGAGGCAGGAGAAATCACTTGAACCCAGGAGTTGGAGGTTGCTGTGAGCTGTGATGCCACAGCACTCTACCCAGGGTGATAACTTGAGCTGTCTCAAAAAAAAAAGATTCAAAAGCATAAAAGCCTACCATTATGAAAGAAAAGCTACATTAATGGCAAAAGGGGAATAGAGGAAATAATCTCTGAATTATATAAAATACATAAATTTAACTTTAGAAAAGCTGACCTAGCACATCACACAAAAACCAGCACTTTTTTGGACACCATTCCCAGGTCAGCATTTCAGCCTGGCCAGTGACAGTCAGCATTAGCACAATACTGGAGGGCACAGGCTGGCTCTGAGTCCCAGCCCCAGACTCTAAGGCAGGCGTCCTCAAACTAGGCCACCTGTGGCCCACCGAGGACATTTATCCAGCCTACCAGGTGTTTTTGCCGCCACTGCCTGTCCTGCTTAGCAGCCGACTCGTCATGGGGCCCACAGTCCAGCCCTCCAACGGTCTGAGGGACAGTGAACTGGCCCTGTTTAAAAAGTTTGAGGACCCCTGCAAAGGCCTCACCATCCTCTGCCCAGTTGCAGGTCCCATGCACTCAGAGGCAGACTCTCTCCCTTCAATGCCACTCACAGCTCTGGGAAGCCCAAACATTCAAGAAAACACTGGTTCATTCACGCTCAAATGCTGAACAGACATACCTCTTCACTGACTGACACCCAAAGGTCCTGCTTAGTGTCTATGACTGTGTCCCAATATGACTTCCCAGAGTCCCCATCTGCCCAAGTGGTGGTACCTATTTTCTTCAATCATCTTCAGTATCTCTTCTGATGTGACATTCCTGAAAGCTTCAGATGGGCTCTGAAGAGCTTCATACTCCACAGGAGAAAGAACTAGTTACAGGTCAAGAGCACAATCCAAGCAAAAGGGAAACAGCCAACTGGCTAGATTATTCCGTGGCAGCCCCATTTTACATACAGGAAACTGAGGTTCCGATTACACAGAGCAGATCATCTCAGAGCACAGTAGGAAAGCCAGTTTTCAAACTCCCAACCCAGAGCTGGCTCCCTGCCTTCATTCTCAACACTAAGCTATTGCAGGCATTTTCCATCTGTCCCATCAAGTAGTGAAATTCCAACCCTTCCTTTAACAAAAGTGGTCTCTGCCTATTTGTGGAGAATGACCTCCTGATCTAAGCTGTGGACAGTTCACATCTTGCTCAAGAATGGGATTATCAGCTAGTGAGGAAGCCTCGTTGACCTGGCGATAGAACTGGGACAATTGCAAAGGTTTGGATGTAGCTTTTGCGAATGTTACAGGACCACACACACCCTTCAGAGATCCTGGTTGTGCCACTCATGTATAAAACACATCCCTACTTGTGAAATAAGGCAGCTTTTCTACCACAGAAGGATACGATCTTCAAATTTATACACATCTTCAGGCTTGGCTGCATCAGCATGGCAGGGAGGAAGGTAGAGGGAGTCATCTTGCAAGTCATCATGGATGGCATCACTGACCAGAGCTTTTCAATGAAGGAAAAATTAGTGTCAGTATCACCGTTTGTTTCTGGTTCCCCAATATACACTTTGTAGGCTCTGTAGACAAGACCATAAATGGTCCAGAAATCCTAAGTCTGAATGCTTCTGCCAAAGTGACATGACCTCCCCCTCAGGCTGACGGTTCCAGGACGATCAGGTTCACTCAGGAAGTAAACACCAAGCAAGGGCGGAGAAGGTGCATGGCTCTCCTCATGTAACTCGCAGTTGGGAGAGACAGATATGCTAACAAACACAATATGAGAGAAGCTAAAGGTTATATTTCAAAATAGCCTTTAATAGGCTTGGCGCCTATAGCTTAATGATTAGGGCACCAGCCACATACACCAGGAATGGTGGGTTTAAACCCGACCTGGGCCTGCTAAACAATAATGACAACTGTAATAACAACAACACACACACACACAAAATATAGCCAGGTGTTGTGGCGGGCACCCATAATCTCAGCTACTAGGAGGCTTGAGGCAAGAGAATCACTTAAGCCCAAGAGTTAGAGGTTGCTGTGAGCTGTGACACCACAGCACTCTACTGAGGGTGACACAGTAAGATTCTGTCTAAAAAAAAAAAAGAAAAAAATACCTTTTAATAGTTTTACTTCTAGAAAACTCTGCAGACATTGAGTGAAAAAACCCTCAGATTGTAAAATTATAACTAGCCTACAAGACTAACCACGCAAGAAGTATAGACAAAAATGAAAAAGGAAACAAAGATTCTCAGTTTGCCTGGTAGAATGACAAGAAGATGGCTGAACTGTTTTTCTTTTTTAAATGTCCTTTAATACCTGAGAGTCAACTTAATTAAAAAACTTTTATTTAAAGTCTATAATTAAATGGAGAGACCTAATTCCATGTTTCTGGAGAGGAAAATACAATCCTGTAAAGATGTTGATTCTCAGGTGGTGCCAGTGGCTCAAGGAGTAGGGTGCCGGCCCCATATACTGGAGGTGGCGGGTTCAAACCCGGCCCCAGCCAAAAAAAAAAAAAGATGTTGATTCTCTTCATATAGATCTCACTGGGAATTTTGAGAGAATTTGGAAAAATAATTTTTAAGATCACCTGAAAGAAAAAGCTTCCTAAACAGCTAATACATTTTTGAAAAATAAACAACGAAGGTGGAGAATGAATTTGCCCTATCAGATGACAAACCAGAAGATCGGGCTCCTGTAATGGAAAGAACCCAATCAGCACAATGGAGCAGAAAACAACTATGTGTTTTAAGGACATAGCAAAATAATGAAGATAATTTTTAAAAATCACCTATTAAAAAAAGGAAAGAATGGGGCTGGGGACAATTGGTTAATCATTTGGAAAATACAAAAGTAGATTTATTGGATGCAAAGGCTTGGGGGGAAAAATTAGATCTGTATCATATGCCAAAATTCCCTGAGTTAAGATGTGTCAAAAGATAACCTCTACCTGTTAAATAAATAAATTTGTGAAAAGTACTGAAAGAAAACATAGGAAAATAGTTAATTATATAATCAAAAGGTATGGAAAGATTTTCTAAAAGTTACTAGAATTCCTTAAGCTGTCACCCTGGGTAGAGTGTCGTGGTGTCACAGCTCACAGCAACCTTGGGCTAAAGCGATCCTCCTGCCTCAGACCTACTTTCAGTAGAGACGGGGGTCTCACCCCTGGTTAGACTGGTTTCAAACTCGAGTTCAAACAATCCACCCATCCACTGTCCTCAGGAGTGCTAGGATTACAGACATGAGCCACCGTGCCTGGGTAGAATTCCATTCTTTTTTTTTGAAAGAGAATCTCAAGCTGCCACCCTGGGTAGAGTGCCATGGCATCATAGCTCACAGCAACCTCAAACTCTTAGGCTCTAGAGATTCTCTTGCCTCAGCCTGCCAAGTAACTGGGACTACAGGTACCCACCACAACACCCAGCTATTTTTTTGTGGTTGTTGCAGTTGTCATTGTTTTAGCTGGTCCTGGACCTCTGTGTATGTGGCCGGCGCTCTACCCCGGAGCTATGCGCACTGCCCTAGAATTCCATTCTTTTTTTTTCCGAACCTGCCACCTTAGGTGTATGTAGCTGGCGCCTTAGCCACTTGAGCCACAGGCGCCAAGCCTAGAATTCCATTCTTAATAGAAAAACTGCCTATACAAACTTTCTCTTAAGCTCTTCTAATGGATTTAAATAATAAATTCCCACTCTGTCACCCTGGGTAAAGTGCCACGGCATTCATAGCTCACAACAACCTCAAACTCGGGTTCCAGAGATCCCTGGCCTCAGCCTCCCATTCACTGGGACTATAAGCACCTGCCACAACACCCAGCTAGTTTTTCTATTTCTCTATTTCTATTTTCTAGTTTTTCTAGCTCTACAGTGAGCTAGGAGTCTCACTCTTGCTCAGGCTGGTCTCAAACTCCTGAGCTCAAGCAATCTACCTGCCTTGGCTTCCCAAAGTGCTAGGATTACAGGCGTGAGCCACTGTGCCCAGCCTAAAATAGATACATTTTTAAATAATACAATTAAATATTTAAGGTGCTGGCTCAGCGCCCACAGCACATGCACTAAGGATGGCGGGTTCGAACCCAGCCTGGGCCTGCTAAAACAACGACAACTGCAACAAAAAAATAGCTGGACATTGTGGCAGGTACCGGTAGTCCCAGCTACTTGGGAGTCCCGAGGCAAGAGAATTGCTTAAGCCCAAGAGTTTGAGATTGCTGTGAGCTGTCATGTCACGACACTCTACCAAGGGCAACATAACAAAGCTCTGCCTCAAAAAAAAAAAAAAATACTCAAGGTACTGAAGACCAGAAAAAGATCCTCCAACCCCAAAGTAAAATGTCATGTCTAGAGGCTCTGTTCCATCATCATCATCATCATATCAGCTTTTTTGTCTAAAGCCTCCCTGTGCCTCACAAAGAGACTGGAGACCTCCTCCCTCCTCTGAGCCCTGCAGGCTACGACCCTGGGCACCCAGAACATGACATGCACATGTTCATTCTCTGCCTGTCTCCTCTACTTAATTGTGAGGTCACTGAGGGCAGGGCCATGTCAGACGTTCCTTTCTTCTTCCAAAGTCTGTCCCTGAGAAGGTCCTCCACAACAGGCAAGAAGGAATTGAGCCCTAACTCCCATATGTGGGGTAAGTAAAAGATCTCAAAAGAGAAAGCTGTCACTATGGGCAACTGGAAAGCCCAAGTTCCAACTGCTTACCAGTCACACCCTTTGTATCAATGATATTCTCTGCAGCTTTAGCTACTGCAAGATTCAAAGATTCATTGCCAACCCTGTTCATTCTTCTGGAGTTCAGTGCTCGCTTCTGTTTGGTGGTACCAAAGGCTTCAATACAAGAATCCATCTGTGCAAGAGACAAGTCTGGTTATTAGGGACAGAATGGAGGGCCCTGCTACTCCTAGCTGTGTAGCAACAGAAAAACTGACAATATCCCTGAGCCATCACCTGTAAATAAGACTGAGTCATACCTCATCACTTCAGAGAGCTGTTATAAGCATCAAATGTTATTAACAGATTTGAAGTACTTAATTTAATTTATAAACTGTAAAGAACTATTTATAACTAAATGGCATCTCTATCAATAAAATGAAAAAACTTTATGGGAATCAAGCCTGGTTACTGTGCTCCACAGGTTACCATTCTCCCATCCTACACCCATAACAAACACTGGCAAGAGATTACTAGCTCCTTCCCTCTGAGCTAGATGGAGCCTCACACCCCCTCTCAATACAGTGCTCCAGTAGCACCAGAAATTCAATCACTTTGCAGTTCTGGAGTGAGCCAACCTTTGTAGGAAAGTTCTGCATTAAAAGTCCTCAAGTTGGGCCAGGCATGATGGCTTACACCTGTAATCCTAGCATTCTGGGAGGCAGAGGAAGGAAGAAGATTTGAGCATAGGAGTTCTAGACCAGCCTGAGCAAAAGTGAAATCCCATCTCTACAAAAAATAGAAAAAATAGCAAGGCATGGTGGCACATACCTGTAGTTCCAGCTACTTAGGAGGCTGAAACAGAGGACCACTTGACCCCAGGAGTTTATGGTTACAGTGAGCTATGAAACCACCACTAGACTCTAGCCAGGGCAACAGAGCAAGCTTCTATCTCAAAAAAAAAAAAAAAAGTTTTCTTTGTTTTAATGTGAAAGTTTTCAGGCTATGACTAATATTTTCTCCAACAAACTAAGTCCTAAAAATAGCTGTTATGCTATCCCTTTATTAGTTCAGAGGATGAATTCCAAATATTGGCACAGAGCCACCCTCAGCTACGCAAAATGGGGGCAGAATTGCTCTCTGTAAGACCAAGAAAGCTTCTGCAGACACAAATTATCCAGAAAACCACAAACTAAATGTGCTGGGAACATCTCTTACCAGTGTTTGTTATGGATATAGGATGGGAGAATGGTAACAGGTGGGCCACAGTTACCAGCCTTGATTCTCATAAAGGCTTTTCATTTTACTGATGTTTAGTTGTAAACAGTCTTTGAGTTCACTAAGCCCATTTTACTGATGGAGAAACCCAAGGCCCAGAAGGAACTTGCTTAAGGTCCCACATCTTAGTTCTACGTCATACTCACCTTTTCTCTGAAAGTTTTGGTCTGGCTGTCTGGTGTCTGTTCAGTCTCAACTGATTCATCTGTCAAAACACAAAGAAACAGAGAGAAGGAAGAAAGCAAACTATAAGGCCTACAAATCGTGTTTAATATCTAACAGTTAACCTAAAAAAAATAGATTTCTTTGCTATAGGACTTCCCTGAGCCTAATATGAGTGTATATTGTGAACATTTTCTTTTTTGGAGACAGGTTCTTGCTCTGTTGCTCAGGATAGAATGCAAAGGCATCATAACTCACTGCAACCTCAATCTCCTGGGCTCCAGTGATCCTCCTGCCTCAGTCTCCCAAGTAGCTGGGAATACAGGTGAGTACCTGGCTAGTTTTTAATTTTTTATAGAGACAGAGTCTTACTCTGTTGCTCAGGATGGTATTAAACTCCTGGGTTCAAGTGATCCTCCCACCTCAGCTTTCCAAAGTGCTAGGATTATAGGCATGAGCCACCACACTTGGCCATGAGCATTTAATATTTAGAATTTGGAGTACAGATTAGAAAGTCAAATGAAGGGGTCACATGGTCCAACCTTTTCATTTTACCAATAAAGGAAAACTGTGAAATGACCTGCCCCAAGTTTTACAAATAAAGAAAAAGGTGAAATGACCTGCCCCAAGTCAATTCACCAGGCTGTGGCAGAGTTAAGATTAGAAACCAAGTCCTCAGCTCTTTCTAGTAAAGTTTTGCTCTCCTGGCATAAGACCTAAAAGTAGGCACAAACATGAGGTTATGTATTACATCCATGATGCTCTCTAATCCTCCATAATGTACTCAAATAAGGGGCAGTATAATTGAGTGGACACGAGCACAAGCTCCAGAGTGGGCTTGTTTGAGTTATCCCAGACATCCACTCTGACAAAGTCATCTAACTGCTGCACCAGTTTTATCAGTATAAAAGGTATATCAGTGAATACTCCAGAGGGCTACAGGTGATGTTGTACATCAAAAGTACTTAGAAAAGTGACTAGCACATAGCAAAAACCCAATATAAATGCTGAGTGTGTAGCCTTGTTAACTAGAATAAATCAAAGTTTACAAACTGCTTACATATAAAATAAAAATTTGGGCTCGGCGCCTGTGGCTCAATCGGCTAAGGCACCAGCCACGTACACCTGAGGTGGCGGGTTCAAATCCCCAGCCCGGGCCCGCCAAACAACAATGATGGCTGCAACCAAAAAATGGCTGGGCGTTGTGGCGGGCGCCTGTGGTCCCAGCTACTTGGGAGGCAGAGGCAGGAGACTCGCTTGAGCCCAGGAG
>CAUYQV010057883.1:0-10021 GCA_963574575.1 Galagoides demidoff
GGAAAAAAACAAATAACAGAGGCCAAAAACTAGCAAAAATGAAGTTCTTATTATGAAAGAAGGCAACAATAAAAAAATTATATTTACATTAGAAAAATGTTGAAAAAAATAAAAAGACAATATATGTAGGAAAAATTGAAATAGAAAAAAATAAAAGAAAAAAAAAAACTGAGCTGTGGGGGCATCAGCCTACCATACTTTCATCTGTACTAAGGCCAAAGTGATCAAAACAGCATGATTTTGGCACAAAAGTAGAGACATAGACATCTGGAACCGAATAGAAAACCAGGACATGAAACTAACATCTTATATTCACCTAATCTTTGATAAACTGAACAAGAACATACGCTGGAGGAAAGAATCCCTATTCAATGAATGGTGCTTGGACAACTAGATATCCACATGTAAAAGACTGAATCTAGACTTGCCCCTTACTCCACTGATAAAAATTGATTAAAGATGGATAAAAGACTAAATTTAAGGCATAAAATGATAAAATTTCTCAAGGAAAGCACAAGAAAAACACTTGAAGATATTGGCCTGGGGAAAGACTTTATGAAGAAGACTTCCATGGTAACTGCAACAATAACAAAAATTAATAAGTGGGACTTAAACTGAAAAGCTTCTGTCCAGCTAAGGAGACAACAACCAAAGCAAATAGACAACCTATGCAATGGGAAAGGATATTTGCATATTTTTAATCAGACCAAAGCTTGATAACTAGGATCTACAGAGAACTCAAATTAATCCACATGAAAAAAGCCAACAGTTTCTTACATCAAAGGGCAAGAGAGATTAATAGAACCTTCTCTAAAGAAGATAGAGGATTGTCTAATAAACCTATGAAAAAATACTCATTGTCCCTAATTATAAAAGAAATGAAAAGCAAAATCACCCTGAGATATCATCTAACCTCAGCAAGAATGGCTCACATCACAAAATCTCAAAACTGTAGATGCTGGCGTGGATGTGGAAAGAAGGGAACACTTTTACACTGCTGGTGGGACTGCAAACTAATACAATCTTTTTGGAGGGAAGTACAGAGAACCTCAATGAACTAAAACTAGACCTCCCATTTGATCCTGAAATCCCATTACTGGGCATCTACCCAGAAGAAAAAAATACTTTTACCATAAGGACACTAGCATTAGACTGTTTATCACAGGTCAAATTACATTTTCCAAAATGTGGAAACAGCCTAAATGTCCACCAACCCAGAAATGGATTAACAAGCTGTGTTATACATATGCCTTGGAATACTATTTGGCCATTAAAAATATGGAGACTTTACATTTTTTGTATTAACCTGGATGGAAGTGGAACACATTCTTCTTAGTAAAGCATCACAAGAATGGAGAAGCAAGTATCCTATGTACTCAATTCTGATATGAGGACACTTAATGACCTATTATACCATGGGGGGTGGGGGAAAGGAAGAGCACAGAAAAGGAAGGAGGGAGGAGGTAGGGTGTCACAATGTGTGACACATCTTTTGGGGGTGGGACATAATTATATAATAGACTTTACCTAATAAATACAGTCAATGTATCCTGGTTCAAAAAACTAATAATAATAACATTTTAAAAAATGAATCTCTTAGGACTTAATTTATGGCCTAACATAGGCTCTATCCTGGAAAATGTCCCAGAAGCACTGGGAAGAGTGTGTTTGCTGTTGTTATTTGGGAGAGTGGTCTGTATATGTCTGTCAGATCTAGTTGGTTTATTACATTATTTAAGTCTTCCAAAGGGTGTGGATAACCTATAGTATGTATCTTGTCTTAAATTTTGACTTACAAAAACAAGCGATAGAGTGAAGTTTTGTTCTATTTCCTTTAAGATTAATAACTGATTTTATTTTTAAGATAGAACATAGAAATAAAGTGCTAAATGTATAACTCAGTCCAAAAAATTTTGAACTAATTGTTGAGAATTATTAATAATAGAAAGAGTAAAGTTAAAATATATTGACTTTTTTATCCAAGTGTCTGATTCTACATGATGAGAGTTTTCTTGGTTATTTTAAGTCAGTCTTGATGATTTCAAAAATCTAAAATACAGCATACTTCAGTTTTAAATATGTAAGAAGCAAGAGACAATACGTAGTATGTAATATTTTCAGTACTATTTTCCTTGTACTTTTACTAATTCCTGATTCACAGAATTATAAGACCAATACCCATCAATTGGGAATGAATTCCCTTTATTCATAGTTGGTGACACTTAAATTATTCTGAGCAAAAATCCACACCAACTTTGATGGCAATCTGTCTCCCTTGTTTTATAAGAAGACTTTTTTTAGTATGTTTCCATCACATGTCCACAGCCCTGTACTCCTTATCTCAACTGATTGAACCAGGTATGGGGCACAGAGTGAAAAATAAGTCAATCCATAGAAAGAAAGATGATTGTATCCTAGGTCACATATTGAGCTGGGCTAACAAAATGTGTAGTTTCAATAATCCTATGTAATTATTACCAATTCCTATGAACTTAGCATGTATTTGCCATAGCTACTCTAGAATGGAATTTCAAAAATCCTGATATGTGGAAAAAAGTTGCAGATAGAGTTGAAATAAATGACACTGCTGAGTACTGCAATAACAGTATCAAATGAACTCAGAAAATGACTGGTGAATGAACAATGACATTTGTTAGTGCACTTTTTCTAAAAGTTTAAGACATCTATATACCATTTTCTTTATTGATTAGAGCATATTATGGAGAAGTATACTAGCACTTAGTGTATATGTCAGTGTAGTCCATTTTTAAAAATTTTATAGCAATTTTTTATTTCTGGTTAAGTTTAGTCCATTTTAATTTCATGTGAGTATACACATACCTATATTCTCCAATTATCATTTATTTAAATCTTGATAAGCAGTGTTACCCCACTGAAAAATTAAAACCTATCAGAACCTATTATGAGTATTTTCCCACATTAATTTCTATTTTAAGGAAAAATAATTGCATTTATAATGTAATATTATCCAATAGAGAAATGAATGGAAAATAAAAAGTAGTTCTCTATGTTTATCCACACATACAGAGTTTCATATATATGTAAATACTGATGTTTCAAAAAGGCATTGAGAGAGTATGCAAATGTGGAAAATATAATAAGAAAAAAATCACAAAGTAGTCTTTTTCTTTCAGTAGATATGTTGCCTACTCAGGAAAAACATAAAAGTAGTTGTAAGATCCCTGAAGGCAAGAAGCCTTATTCTATTTGCTCATCATTTTAAAATCTGGTTGTAAGACCAGATTTTCAAAAAATTATTTTTACAAAGAAGGTATGTTATAGAATAAATGTTTAAATTATAATTTTATCACTGTTTACTATTTAAACAATTCAACATTAATGTATTTATTACTTAGAGTTAAGATACTACACTAAATCCTCAGATTGACCTTCCAAAGCAAATATACAAAGAGACACAGTTTTCAATGAAACAAAATGAGTGGCCAGACATAAATATAAATCTGTAGCAAGAAAAGGTAAATTGTGCTATGAGTAAAAAAAAATTAACTAGAACAAGAATTAGGGTATTTGCGAGGGCTATCTGGAAGTACTCTGAGTATAAAAATTATGTTTACATCCCCAAAATAGTCTTTAGGATCCAGTGCATGAATTTCATAGAGTGTTAGAGCTCAGTGAAATGCCTACTTAATGCAACCAACTCATCACTTGATCCACTTGGGCCTGCTTAGCTGCAAACTTAGTAAAAAATCAGTAAGGGCGAGAGAGAAAGCTCTCATCTAGGCTTATCAGAAGGTACTTATCATATTCAAATGACTTATTTATCACCACTCTGGAAGCTTGAAGATTAAGTATGGTGGGTGTGGTTTTAATAACAACATTTTATGTATAATTGCTCTCTGTCAAATGACCCATAGGGTTATTTTCTTTTGACCAGAATTTTCCAGTTTGAGTAGCTAAATTCACAATTTTTCAAGTTTTAAATTTACTTTAAACTTTGAGTTTGAGTAAGATAATCCTATAATAATAGATAATATTCATAATCATAGCTGTCATTTATTTGTAACTGTGAGTCATGTGTATACAATCTTCACAACAACTTTGCAAGGTATTACTATACCTCGTCTACTGAGGAGGTGACAGACTTAGAAATAATGATAAATTTCT
Source organism: Galagoides demidoff (assembly GCA_963574575.1). Taxonomy (NCBI): domain Eukaryota; kingdom Metazoa; phylum Chordata; class Mammalia; order Primates; family Galagidae; genus Galagoides; species Galagoides demidoff. Next base: position 4,147 of record CAUYQV010057883.1, read on the forward strand.
AAGTTTCAGAGATGAATGGTAAGTTCAGTTTTGTCCCCAAAATGTCAACATCACAGTATTTATCAGCTTGGGCTACCATAAAAAAAATACCTCAGAATGGATGGCTTAAACAACAGAAATTTATTTGTCACAGTTCCAGAGACTGCAAATTTGAGATTAGGGTGTTAACATGATCAGGTTCTGATGAGTGCTCTCTTCCTGGTTTGCAGTGAGCTATCTTATCTCTGTGTCTTCACAGAGAGAGGAATCTCTTTCTCATGGTGAAGAGAGTAAGCTCTGGTCTATCTCTCATTTTTTTTCTCCTAAGGATCCTAATCTTATTACAGGGCCTCCAGCCTCATGACCTCATCTAAACTTAATTATATCATAAGTTTCTCCCCTCATACACAGTTAGGGGAGACACACTCAGTCCATAACATGTAGCAAAAGAACATATATTTTTTTCTGTGCAAGAATTTTTAAAACAATCATTTGTGGGGTGCTTTGAAAAATAAGTATACATTTGTGTTCTGCAGTAAAATGCCTTTGGCAAATAGGTGCACATTATATTCCCTTCAAAGAAATTTAAAGTACATGTTATCTGAGATGTATCCAGAAAAGAAAGCAGTTTTTATTTTAGTGTTTTCCAAACTGGTTTCATATTATTCAACATGATTCTACAGAACACAGTTTGAAGACTGTTATTTTCTCTCAGTGATGTTCTGCTCTCTCCGTATTCTTTCTGAATGGGATTATGGCTCACGGTTTTGGGAATTTGAGTAAGTCACTGGGGCAGAAGTAGTGAACACAAAGAAGGAAGTCTATTTGCCTGACATTTATTGGCGTGTTAGTGGATTAAAGACAGCTAAGACAGTTGTCATAGGGCAGTACAGAATGGCAGTATGCATCATGCTTAAATTTTACAAGTTTAATATTCAGCATATACATGAATAATGAATGACAGTTCTGATGGCTAAGAGAGTTATTATTGTTGTTATTAATCATATGAAACTCAAAGTAGAGTTAATTGAAATATAGCTCCCCCATCATGGATTACTTTTAAATATGGAGAAAACTGAACACTATGCACAATTGACCTGACTCTATTCTAACACTGTAACACATAACATTCTTTATGTCTATTGCTAAAGAACTTTGTTGAAGGTACTCACTCTATAAAACAAACCTACATGTGAAAATCAATTGCAAGAGATTAATTTGACTAAAGCTTCTACACAATGTTTCAGAGTAAAAGTGATGAATTTTTTAAAAAAGAAACACTATAGCTTTCAGAGTGTGAAATAAATTTCCACAACCTCATTTTTAAATGTCATGACAGACCTAGAAACAATTAAGTGAATATTACTAATTAAAACCAAATTACTAAATCGATAGTGTAATTTAGCCCAAACTAAAACTCACTCTAGCAGACTTGAAATATTTGTATTTGACAAGCTGAATACTAGATCTCAAGGAGATAATACAATGGTATTAGCCAGGAAACTTGCAGAATTTCTTTTCCCTTGGATTTCAGATGAATAGAATGAGATATAATAAAATGTTCCAGAACATGAGAAGTATTTCAGTATTTAGATGAAAATCATAAGATTGATAAGCCAGCATATGGGTTGGTGAGGATGTGGGGTTTAGTAGGTATGCCTTGAATTTAAGAAAGAGGATTACCACTATTCATATGGTATGATTTCACCTGCCTCTCTTGCAAACTCACCAATATTTTATGCTCTTTTAATGAGGAAAACTATTCTATTGAACAGTTAGAAAACAATCATAACACACAGACATAAATGACTTGACGTTAGAGCTATTCTGGAAAATTTTATTGGGGTAAATGGAAAAAAGTAGGAAAATAGTAGGAGGAATACCTTAAGATAAAATAAGCCTGTTTAACAAAGAGCTACTGATGTTAATGGATTGATGTTTATAATGATGCTCCCCAGGTTAAGCAGTATACCTGAGCATCTTTTGAATTATTAAGGAGTAATTAAATCATAATGCAGTAAAGCTTCTAACATTATTTAGTTTGCTTTAAATTTAATGATTTAGTTTGTACATACACAATTCTATTTTTCTCCATTCATCCAGTGATGGACGTTTGGGTTGTTTCTATATCTTGCCTATTATGAATAGTACTGCAATAAACAGGGGGTACAGGTATTCCATCAATATACTGATTTCCTTTCCTTTGTATGAACGCCCAATAGTGGTATTGCTAGATCATATGGTAGTTCTTTTTTTTTTTTTTGGTAGTTCTATCTTTAATTTTTTGAGAAATCTCCATACGCTTGTCCATGGCAGCAATACTAATTTACATTCTACCAACAATATGTAAGGATTTCCCTTTCTCTGTACTCTTACCAGCATTTTTTTTTTGCTTTTTTAAAAAAAAAATAATAGTCCTTCTAAATGGTGTGAAGTGATATCTCATTGTGGTATTATTTTGTATTTCCCTGATGATTAGTAATACTATTTTTTCATCTACCTATTAAGCATTTATATGTTTTCTTTTGAGAAATATCTATGAAGATTCTTAGCTCATTTTCAAATCAGGGTATGTTTTCCTTTGCTATTGAGTTCCTTATATATTGGTTGAGTTCTTTATATATTCAACTATAAAAAGAATGACACACTGTCATTTGGACAACATGAATGAACCTAGAAGATATTATGGTAAGTGAAATAAGACAAAAGACAGAATAGCAAATACTGGATGATGCCACTCATATGTGGAATCTAAAAGGTTACTCTCCTAAAAGTAGAAACTAGTATACTGGTTACCATAGCCTGGGGAGAGTAGGATAAGGGTTAAGATAAGTTGGTCAATGTTTAGAAAGTAACAGTACATAGTAACAGTAAGTTTTGTGTTCTATTGTACAGTAATGTGACCATAATTATCAATAATGCATACTTCAAAATAGCTACAAGAAGCCATTTTGTTGAGACAAGGGGCCCATTTATTGTCTATGACAAATATATTTTCTCTATAAATCAATCTTACTCTTCCTCAATAAACTTTGTTTCATGCTTCAAAAAATAGAAGAGAGGATTTTAAATTTTCTCAACCACAATAAGTGACAAGCATTTGAGATGATGTTTATGATAATTACCCTGATTTCATCATTACACAATGTACATATGTGCAATAACACTGTACTCCATAAATAAGTACAATTTTTATAGCTCAATTAAAAACAAAATAAAGTTTTTTGTTTTTTTTTTTTTTAAAAAAAGCAATGATTCAGAGGTAATATCATCCAAACTATGAACTAGGAAGCTCTAGGTCTTGTTTACCCATGGAAATATTAAAACAAACCAACAAAAATCTAGAGACTGTTAAAAATAGCTCACTGGAGTTCTGGAAAACAATCAGAGGTTATAGTAACCAAGGTAATGTTCATTCAAGAAATAACAGAATTAAAATGGTAGGAAATTTCCTGGCATTTTTACTCACCATTACTCTCACATGCCACTATTGCAATAGCTTTGGTTTGGAGAAGACAGTAGCCCAATTACCAATTCTCTCCCTCAAACCAAGGAGAGGACTACAACATTCTAACTTTTTAGGGGGCTACCTGAATGACTGGTCTTTTTCTTAGAGCTCTCTTGAGCTCTAAGAAAGTGCTTTGGTGCTCTTTGGGAACACTGCTGGAAAACTATGAAGTACAGATACCTATGGCCAGATATTTAAAATGAAATATGAAATTGAACATATAAAACAATAGCCTATTCCCTAGTTCTTCTCTTTAAACTAGAGACAGTAGACTAGACTTTGTTTGCAACATTCCAACTTCTGTGGGGACTACCTAAAAGACTGATTTCTGTTTTGCCTAAAAGTGACAGAAAACAGAAAATATTGTTCATAAAAATTGCAGGGGGCTATGAGCATACAGAAATCTGGAGCTTCTCACATCTATGGGGATGATTAATTATAATAAAAAAAAAAAGATAACAAGTCATGGTGAGGATAGGTGCAAACTGGAACCCTTGTGCCTTATTGGTGGGAATGTAAAATGGTTCAGGTACTGTGGAAAATAGTAAAACATAAGCACAAAATTACTGTACAACAAAACAATTCCACTAATGTGTATATATTCAAATTAACGGAAAGAAAAGAATTTAACAAAGATTTGTATACCCCACATTTGTACAGCATTATTTATTTGCAATGGGAAAAAAGTGGCAACAATCCAAATGTCCATCAATTGATGAATGGACAAAATGTGGTATAAGGATACAATGAAATATTATCTAGCTTTAAAAAGGAAGGACATTATGATAAGTTTTATAACATGTATAAACATTGAAAATGTTATGCTCAGTGAAATAAACAGACATGGAAAGGCAAGTGCTCAATGATTTCACTTACATGGGGTATGTATGATAGTCAAATTGATACTAAGAATAAAATGGTGGCTATAAGAGGCCAGTAAGTGAGGGTATTGAGAAGTTATTGTTTACCTGGTATAGTTTCCATTTGAAAAAAATAATAAAAGATCTCTAAATGGTAAAAACTATTGTACAAGCATAATGGTTAAGCAGTGAAATTTCATATTATGTGTATTTTACCACAATAAATAATAAAAATAAAACATTTTATGTTACATTTATATTACTGACAAAATATAACACAATAGATGCTATATAGTTGACAACCTTCTTACAGTGATAATCTTCTTAGGTCAACCTGATTTTCATAGACCTGACATGCACCACATGTTATGTACAGTGCAGTAGGCCTAGTTCCTTATGTTGTTCACCTCTGTATGGTGACAAGTTTGTTACAGTGTCTTGTGTGGTGAACTTGTAATATTTATTTAATATTTATTACTTATAATATTTATTTAATTATAAAATGTTACAAATATATAGAAATTTTCTTTTAGCAAAATTTTTATTAACCACAAATATCATTGAGATGGGCTTCTATGAACATACCAGATAAAATAAAGTGCTCTGTATTTTGTTAATTATAGTGGTAATTTTCTTTTAGAAATGAATATCCCCATGATATTATTTAGCGTACCTATCAGCATTGTCTGAATACTCAGATAACTTGTTGAAAAGGGCTAAACATATACCATGGAATCAAATATCCACAAAGTTAAAGATTTTAAGTAAAGCATAAATAAAATGAAAGACCAATGTAAAAAATTATCATACTATCACTTTATGTAGCAACATAAATGAAGCTCATAAACAATAATGTTTAATAAACTAAGCAAGAGATTAAAGAATATAGTATTTATACTATAGAAAATCAATTACATAAAGTTTATAAACCTACATAAATAACCCATGGTGCTAGAATTTCCTTTGTGAAAATTCACCTATCTATATCTTGATGTCCAGAAAGTTACAATAGTAGATATAAAGATGCAGAAAAAAGAATCAACAAACATGACAACAGGCCATTTGAAACTCATCAGTCAAAAACCAAAAACTATAAGAAATATGAAGATAGCATACATAACCTATGGAATATCATTGAATGAACAAATATATTCACTACTTTATTCCCAGATAGAGAAGAGGAAAAAAAAAGTGGGCAAAGGTTATTTAAAGTAATAATGGCTGAAAACTTGCCAAATGTTGGGAGGAATATGGACATCCAGACTCGAGATACTTGGAGAATCTTGAGCAGGATCAACCCAAAGTAATTTTTTTTTTTTTTTTTTTTGGAGACAGAGCTTCAAGCTATCCCCCTGGGTAGAGTGCCATGGCATCACAGCTCATAGCAACCTCCAACTCCTGGGCTCAAGCGAGTCTCCTGCCTCGCCTCCCAAGTAGCTGGGACCACAGGCGCCCGCCACAACGCCCGGCCAATTTTTGGTTGCAGCCATCATTGTTGTTTGGCAGGCCTGGGCTGGGGATTCGAACC